>VZUI01077690.1:0-21743 GCA_013401135.1 Cettia cetti
CCCCCGTATTGCAAGAGACAAAACCCCCCCCACATTTCCCCAGCTGCTTTCAACAGATGAAATAGAATACACATTTTTTGGTTCCATAACCCAAGACAAGTAAGAAGATACAAGACAATACAGACCTTTTTTTCCAGGAGTTTTTTTAATATGTCACCAATGGGATACATATTCCATTTTTTTCTAAAATTTAAGTAAATAAAAATCACCATTTTCTCCTCATCAATGTGAAATAAGTAATGATGTAAGAGAAACCAGTATGAGATGTCTGATTCCAGTAATGCAGTATACCTAAATTGGAACTTGGACACGAACTAAAAATCTAAATACTAAATTTTCACCCCAAAACATTCTCAATTACTGACTAAGTCCAGAAGTATTTACACACAATATGCACTGTACCACCAATGTGTAGTGCAGTGTACTTAATTCTGTTGAAGTTATTCCATCCTCCTGCCAGCTTGGTACATAACTATTCTGCAAAAAAAAAAAAAAAAAATATATATTCTAAGGAAAAACATGTTACTGAAATGTTTTTGTGATATGTAGGTAAAATTTAAGATGTGTGAGGACTGAAACCTGCTTTGAAGTGAACAAGACTGACAAAGAATGGTAAAGATAATAATGGAAGTTATATGGGAGTTACTATATCATAACAGCATCAAAACAGAAAACGTAGTTCTGTCGTGGAAGATGGAATCAGATAATATCTATTCTGAAAGATGTCACATGACTCATCAGATCTGCAACAACTAATCTTATTAGGTCTGTCAAACTAAAGTGACATTATAACAGAATGATGTAATTTAAGAATATTGAAAAATAAGATATTTGAGAACTTGCATGGGTCTTGAAAAATATATGAGCAAAGAAGGATGGATTCATATAGGAAGGAGTCATATAAACAAAGGACTATTAGTCCAGATGAAATATTCCAAGGCACTTTGAAACGAATTTTGAAAGAATATGACGCAAGCAAACATAATTGGGGAAAAGAACCTCCAAACCCCATAAAATTCTATGTGGGTTCCAAAGAGAAAATTCATGCTAAATTTTAGAATTTAGTTCATTTTGTAGAGAAGAATGAATAGTATTAGTCAAATATTTAATCTCCTCATGGGAAATTTTAAGTGACATATATGGATATTGGCACCAGAATGTATAACACTATTGAAATTGAGGAACTGGAAATTATTGTGATTTCTGTTGGAACACTACCAGACTAGGAGAAAATATCTACTGGAAGTTTTCATGTATCTATTTTGGGGCTCATCTTGCTTATATTTTCTCTCTGATTTAAGATTATCCACAAGAATTTAATTTTCTTAATGGCATAAGTTTAGGAGATATTATTAAAACAGAGAAAGACTCAAATGTTACACAGAAACATCACAGTGAACTTAAAAATTGGAATCATAAACTATGTTTTTTATGTATAAAGAACTATTTGAAAGCATGTAGCTGTGGAATTAGAAGAATTACATGGACATTTTTTCTTTTTTTTTTTTTTTTTGTTTTTTTTTTGTTTTTTTTTTGTTTTTTGTTTTTTTGTGCAGATTCTATCAAAATGACCTTCGGAGAAAAATAATTAACTGGGCCACATATCAACCTAACATCAGGAAGATTTTTTTTTTCCTACAAAAGGAACCTTTTAACTGGTAAGTTCTCAGGAGAGCAAAATTTCATGGGTCTGATCTGTACGTACCAGCTAACATCAAGGTTTCATGTCTATAATATTTACATAAATGTCTAAAACCCCTTTGAATTACAGTCAAATGAAGCTGGTTATGTCCCAGAACTGAAATGAATGCTGCATTTTATAACAGCATTCTAGGGCATGCAAATTGGAGAGGAAAATAGAAAGAGAGCAGATTCACGCACCTGTCTCTCTGAGAATATTATTATGTTTGTTGGACAGCAAGTTATCAGCACACCTCCCTCTCATTCGGGGCTGCAGTGAATGAGCAGGCTTTGCTTTTTACTCTATTCCAAAATCATTAGTGGCAGATGAGAAAGCTCCTGAAATGACATAGCCCTTAATCACTGAGTATTTCCCAAATACATTTGCTTCCCCGCTAACATTACCTTGCAAATATACTGCTACTAAGGGTTGTAAAGAAAATAGAGAATGATTTCAGAGTAGACAAACTTCTCTGCTACTGTTTTTCTTCACGCTTTCCCAGGCAATAGGCTAAAGTTTACGAACTCTATCAGTAAAATATTTTTACTGATCATGCCAGTCAATTGGGTGTTACTTCACACATCTTGGCAAATCTTCAATGTGCTGTGGAATGGATCTGCAAAGTTAGCACTAGTTTTTCAGAATTAAGATTCTAAATTCAGATCTCTATATGTATCATGAGCAGATATATTTATTTATCAAAAAATTATATCTAAATATCTAGATGAATTTTGTCTAAAATAGGTGATACAATGGTATCTTTTTTTTCTTGTGCTATGATAAAATCAAGTTTTCCTTTTATTAAAGGAAGAATATGAATTTTAGATTAGAACCCCAACCTAATTTTAGTTCTAAAAGTTTTTGGAAAGTGTATATATGATTAAATTGCTTGAGCAGTTGGGGTTGGAAATAGAGGGTGAAATTTAATATGCTATTTTAAGAGAGAGAATGATGAAATTTTGGTCTGTCTCCAAATTCCTATGTTTTTATATTCCCACTAAGTAAGTTTGCTTTTGAATTTAACTATATCATTTCAGAAAAACTTCACTTATGCTTTTATATAAATGTTGCATGTCTTTGTACAAAATACCAATTTTCTGTTGAGTACAGACCACTGTGCCCCAAAATCCAGTACCTACTTACTGAAAAAGCCAATAAGTGTAGATTTCCATTTGAAGTGCATGGACTTCCACACTACCAATTCAATAAAAATCCTGAAAATTAAATAACAGTTTTACTCTAACACAGTTTATTTTAAATCTTGCATTTATTTTTTTTACTAGGACCATTGCAGTGCACTTGCCTCTTAAAAGTTTCCCTTTACTCACAAAAATAAAATTAAATAAAGATAAAATATATGATTTTTTTTTAAAAAAATTATAGGCAATTTTTGTATAATTTTCTTATTTCAAAAAAGGAATATATTTCATATTGTGCTTTTTTTCCTTGCCTTGAAAAAACATAAGTAAAAAAAAATACAATTGAACAGGTGTAATTCTTACTGAACTTCACAAATAATTCTAAAATCTTAAGCAAATTGCTCAGTATCAGTTTTCATTACCAACTGGAGGTCTACTACATTTTTCAAAATGCTAGGTTGAGGTTCATAACCATTTTGAAATTCTTGACCCTACCCTAGAGAATGTTTTTATTTTTTTTTGCTAGAAAATGTGTTTACTTATGAAATATTAAAGAAAGAAGGCTTACAAACCCCTGCTTCTGAACACTTTAAGTGATTTCTCTCTTCCATTTTTACCTTTCCTTTGGGAATGGGAAAATGCACAGCATTTAACATCCTACCAACACTGACTACTGCTGTAAAGCACTGGATGAGTTCAGTGCAATCCTCTTGGGACAAGCAGCATTTCAAGCCTACATAACATGCTGAGAAGTACAGCAAAATAAAGTGCAGGTGTGGGTTTCATGGATTTTTATTTAGACACGTGTGTGTACATTTAGATTTGAGAGTAATCAGAGGACAGGGTTTTTTACTCTGAAAATATTTTATTAATTGGGAAATTTTTATCAGTACTGAGGAAATAACTTCATATGAATGCACATTTTTTATGGCCTTTTTGTATATTGTAAACAACTATTAATAGCAAATATTATTGATAATAGAGCAGCATTTTTTCTTTCCTTTACTTCCTAATAATCCTAGAACACCCATCATTCAATATTTCCTGCTAATCATTAATTATTTTTAAAAACCAGATAGCAATAAAACTGTGATTATGTAGCAAAATGATCAATCTCTAGAACCGAAAAGACATACTTTTTAGTGGCTGACTTCTTCTGATTTCTGTTTGAGGAGTCCAGGTAAAAATCTGATTCTGTTTGAGGAGTCCAGGTAAAAATCTGATTCAAATGAAAATCTCTAAGAGAAATGCCTAAACTGATTTACTGAATACATTAATCAAAAACCAGAGCATTGTAACTTCAAAAGAAAACATTTTTCCACATATGTGGTATCATATGCTTTAAGTAAGAAAAGTGGGTGAGAGTAGGTAGTATGTAAAAAATAGCCTAAAGCCTGAACAATTATTGTGTTGTCTTTAACACCATCCACTTTCACCCATCAGCTTCATGACTCTGGCAGCAGGCCAGCTAACCTGATACAGCTGTGAAGGCTTTGTAGCATCCCACTCAGTGAATTGCATCTCTCCTCTTTTCTTTCATCCTCATGGCAAAAACCCTAACGACGTCCTGTTTTTCCAGAGGTATCATCTACAGTTTTGTCAATTATAGGTTTCATGTAAGTGCTGTTGTCAAATAGCACAGAAGTTAATAACAAGTTAATTGCAGTGATGTCATATCTAAAAGCAAGCATTTGTTTAAAAGGTGGAATAACTATGTCTTTTGAGACCTGATTCATTAATTAAAAAAAGACCTGATTAAACAAAAGGGCCAAATCTGCATTAGTTATTCTGACAAGAATGAAAGTTTGGAAACACAGTGAGCAGATACTATTTCTTCACACCACAAAGCTAATATGAGGATCAAAATTTCATTTAATGTAGAGGTTTTCATTATTGAAGTGCTAGTCTTTGTAATAAAATCAAAATCTTCAGGCTTTCCATTCTTAGGGATGTGCAAATTGCCTGTTTAAAACAACAAGCTAAAATGTGTTATTATTACTTGAGTCTGTATTTTTGCCTGTTTTTATTTTTTAAACTTTTTTGCTATGCTCCTAAAAGTTTCCTGGTGTTTTCATTTCCCACAGGCTCACCTTCAATAGACTGTGTAGAGTCTTATGTTTTTGTGAGAAAGACATAAATACATCTCACTCTCATTTTCTAGAAAAATCATTCCTTGTATCTGGTAGGAAGCTAGGACAGAAATGACAGCAAATTCTTTTGCCTTTAATTAGATTGCTATTACAACAGTAGATGATGAATACACTTATTGACATGTTTTTAAATATTGGGTTTTTCTGGATTCCTAAATAAGAATCATCTTAATTTTTCAGTATTACCCACACTTTATATGACATTGAAGTGTAATATTGTGAGATTGATATGAATATGAGGAACTCCCTTGCAAATATTAACCTTTAAATCAGAATTCAGCCAAGTGTTACAAAATCACTGGTATTATTAGCGTAAGAAATAGTCAACATTATGGAATTTGACACTTGGGCTAGACTCACTTTAATAGCATAATCTTTGATTCAGATTACTTTCATTAATTTTTTCTAAACATGTTTTTGATTAAAAATATACAAGATTTTTATGGAAAATAATTAAATTGTTTTTAACTTGGTTTAAAATTAATTTGTTTTAAAATTAAATTGTTTTTAATGCTCCTGTAGTTTAAACTGAAACACAAATAATTATGAGAATTGGGAAAAAGGATCCTATTTTGCAGCATAACATTTTAAAAACTAAAGGATGGAAAATGGGATGGATGCCAGTTCAGGTCCATCCTAGTACACCAAATGTCCTTTAGACTTCCTATGTTGTGGCTACACATGGCTACTAGAAATTATAGAAATATTAGAACATTGCACACTTGCAGGATTTCATTTGGTTGAGCCAAAAGGACTTACCCATAACAGCTGCAGCAAAACCATCTTTCCTCATGACATTCTACCTATTTAAAAGATGATTCCTACTACCATCTTCCCACATTTTTTTGCTTTTTTCTACCCTTCATTTAGTTTACCTTAGACCATGAATATTAGGATCTAGAAAGTGTGCCTCTCATTTTAGTTGTACATCATACTTCTGTCTCTGTTAAAGAGGTCTTTTCTATTGCAATGTTCCAACTACACGTATTTTTCTCCCCTCCTCCTCCAAATGTGTAGGGCCCTTCACATTGTGCCTCACAGCTGGCACAATCCATAGTTACTAATTTTTCACACATTTAGTATGTTAAAATTTACCACAACCTTTGCAGATTCTCCAAGATTCCCAAGATTGTTCCAATATTTCTTCTACATCTCATTTGTCTGCAAGGTGTTACTTTAATGATTTTCAGTTAAAAAACACCAGTGAATAAAACTAGAGAAATAACTCTAATGTTTGAATTCTTTGAAAAATGCTATATCTTGAATGGAGAAAAGCCTAGGATTTAACTTTCTTAGTGATTTTTTTTTTCAAACCTGGCTTTTCTTATGTACTTAAATCATCATAACAACTATGAAATTATCAACCTACTGAAAAATATACTCAGATTTTTTTTTCACATTTATCAAAAAATTGAGTCAATTTCATCAATTTATATTTCAAATATTTATATATAAAAATGAAAGTACTATCTTACCGTTATAGCTCTTTTTTAGAAGGTGCTATAGTGGAATACCACAGTGATCTGAAAATCTTCACAGCCAGAGTAGGTGAATATTCATAGTGATCTCTTCAGAGCATAGGATTAATCCTGAAGTCAAGTTTAGTTGCCTTAGAGAACAGATGGAACTTGTAATAATCCTCATATAGCATGATTTATTGCACCAGTAAATAATCATACTAAGCCACCAAGAAATCCTTAAATTTTTAGATGGGTAATTTTTTTGTTTTCTATCCTAAGGACATTTAACAATAAAATGAGTGTAGTTTGCTAATGAATTGTCATTAATAAAATAATGCATGTGTTTCTAAAATTTATTTTCTAAACAAAAAAAATTCATAGGAATTTTTGTTTTCTCCTTTTTCAGTAGGTAATGGGATTTTATTTTATTTTTTTTTTTTGCTTTATTTCATAACTTAGAAACAAGCAATTCTGTTACATATTTATATAGCCATTTAAAGAAGGAAAGAGTAAATTTTGCCAGGGCCATGTCTGGAAAACTGATTTTTTTCTCCTTAATACTTGAGGTATTACACATGAGTTCCACAATCTGAATATGGCTATACAGGTTTGCTAAATGAGACAAGGCACATTAGTAAAGTATGTGGCAGGCACAACTAAATACCACAGCATGATAAGATAAATCAATATCATACAAAGTCTGACACTTGCTTTAGGGCAGCTACTCAATAAGTCTTTTTATTGTTGCACCATTTGCCATTAATATGTTCATTTTTTCTGGTCATATAGTTAAGGCTTTCCTTTTCAAGCAAGGTGAAAGAAGAACATATTTAGTTCTTCCATATCCTCATGTATGTATTCCACATAAATAAATATTTTGCATCAATATTAAGTCTAGAACTGAAAATTATGTTTTTTCTCATTATAAACTTCTTTCTTAATTTTTATGGTTCTTGCAAATTCCCTTTCTTTCACATCCTTTGTGTTACTGACTATGCAATACCTCTTTGTGGATCCAGGATGAAATTGTGAACTATAATAAACTTTCTCAGTGTCATGAACATTTTACATTTTATTCAAGCTTTTAGGAACAGTCACCTCACAATTCAGATGAACAAAGTATTGTCACCATTTAGATTATATGCAATGGCTAAATTCATAAAGAAAATGTCTTGTCACACTACATTCTTAGAGTTAATAAAATAAATTACAACTTGCTGAAAGCCAAGGAGAAAGGACATAAAATTGACACCACAAATTATCAGAATGTCTATTTTTTTGTCATGACCAGACCATATATAGTTTCCACATTAGGATGTTCAGCTAATTTCAGATATGTTGAACTATCATGGCAATACTTAAATACCTTAAGACCTTAGAAGCCAAAGTCCTGAAAGTAGCAATAAGACAGGAAAAAGGCAATGAAAGCTAAAAGGTAGCTGAGAGAGGTTGATGATCATCCACTTCAACATTCTGATGTCAGGGCCACCACCTTAGCGACATTTATTATTGCCAACGAAGTTAACATGAAAGTCAGTAAGTTCTTTTGCATTTGACAAAATAAATATTTAAAGACAGTTGGAAATTTAACTTATAAATGGTAGAATTTCTTTTTATTTGTATCTGTGTATAAATGTGACTAAAAAATTAAAAGAAGAAATCTGAGTAAATTATTTCATAGCTGTTTTTGTAGCAATTATAATTACCTAAGGAAAGAAAATTAAAAAGTAATTTACAAAAGAATAATCTTTAGTTTGTTGTCAGCAGCAGTCAGCCCTTACTACAAACTCATAACCTGTCTTCCCCCCATCCAACACCTACTTCAGCAATTAATCATTTTCACAGCTTCTTTCACATTCAGCCAGCTTCTTTTATTCAATATCCCAGAAGTAAGATCTTATACTGCATCCATCTGTATTCTCAATAACATTGAGGATAAGAGAGCAGCAATGTCCTCTGTTTCAACTCTGGTAACCATCCTGGTGATCTCTTGCTTGTCTTACTTCACTCAGTCTCATTCACCATGTTCAGCTGTATACTGAAACATTGATGATGAAGTTTGTGTAAATAATTAATCTCCTAGAATGTACTGAAATTTCTTCTGCAGTTCTGAATTTTGAGATTTTATTAAGTTTCATGTCTTGGTTAAATGAGTGTAGAATTCCTGAAGAATAGTAAAATTATGTCAGGCTACCTTGACCATCTGTTAAACAATAAATAACAAAAGATTTTTCTGTTGAAATTGGCAGTTTTTTCAAAAGTAATACCATTTCTTTTCCACATAGTCTTTGCATTATTGTAATAAAATGGATGTTACAGGATAGTGTAGCGGGTTGAACCCGGATCAATGCCAGACACCCACCAAAGCCAACCCATCAGTCCACAACTGAACAGGGGAGAGTAAGAATTACAAAGGCTCCATGAGTTGAGATAAGGACTGGGAAAGATCACTCATCAAATACCAACACATGCAAAATGGACTGAGGTTAAGGAAATCAACTGAATTTATTACCAAAAAAAATCAGAGCAGGATAAGGAGAAGTAAAATAAATCTTAAAAATACCTTTTTCCCATCCCTCTCTCCTTCTGAGGCTCTATCTTCTCCCCTCACACTGGTGCAGGGAGACAGAGAATGAGGTTTATGGTCAGTTCATCACACATTATTCCTGCCTCTGCTCAAGAAGAAAAATCCTTCCCCTGCTCCAGCATGGGGTACCTCCCTTAGAAGACAGTACTCCATTAATTTCTCCAGTGTAAATCCACCCCAAGGATTCCATCAATTTCTCCAAAGTGAATCCACCCCAAGGCTCTCTACAAACCTGCTCCAACATGGGTCACTTTTTTTCACAGGATGCAGTCCTTCAGGCACAGCCTGCTCCAAATTGGATCACCCACAGGGTCACAAGTCCTGACAACAAATCTGCTCCAGTGTAGGCGCTTCTCTCCATGGGTCTGCAGGTGCCTGCCTGTAGCCTCTTCCAGTTCAGCTTTCCCAAAGGTTCACAGGCTCTTTCAGGCATCCTCCTCCAACATGCAAATGCTCTCCTTAGGATTCAGGTGCATCTCTGCATTTCTGTGGTTCTCCATGTGTTGCAGGGGCACAGCTGCCTCACCATGGGCTGTAAAGGAATCTCGGCTCCAGTATCCTGGATCACCCTCTGCCTCTCCTTCTCTATGACCTGCAGAGTTTTTCTTCTCACATGTTCTCACTCTCCTCTCCTCTGGCCACAATTACATCTGCACAATAACTTTTTTTGCCTTCTTCCCTGTGTTATCACAGAGGCCTAGCTACTATCTCTGATTGGCTTGTCCTTGGCTGGTGGCATGTCCTTCTTCCAGCCAGTGCCAGACATGGAGTGGGCCTCTGGCAGCTTCTCACAATAGCCACCCCTGTATCTGCCCCTCTGGCAGCTTCTCACAATAGCCACCCCTGTATCTGCACCTGGCCAGGAAACCCAAAGAAAAACTTAAAGGATAAAGCACACATTGTAGCAGTTCAACTTAGGACCGATTCCTAATGCTAAAAATTATTCACATTTTTAAAGATAACTACAGTATAAAGAATGAAAATTTGATCTTTTAATAGGAACTCAAAAGAATCATTAATAGCAAGTAGTATTATAGGTAGTGTTATTTAGGTAGTACCTAAAACATATATTTCAGCAGTCAAATTACAAAAACATGGAGTTTAGTTTATTTTTACACCTGATGTCCTGGGTTGAATTCACTCATTTCTGATGAAAAGAGACAGGATGGGAACTGAGTATGAAAATTGTGTGTGGATTAGTGGAAAGAATTATATATAAGGTTATATAAGATACATTAGGAAATACAGAAAATAAGACAAATAAGGAAGAAATATAATGATGCTACGACAAAATGGCAAAACAAAGTGGGAACTGAAAAGGTTGACATTTGCAGAAATAAAATTATGTAGGATGTGATTTCATTATCTAACTTTTTTTCTCAGTTGACAAAAAGCTCTGTCAGATCAGAAGACCTGCTGCAGAAATAAATAAGCCTCAGGGTATGATAGAGAATCAAAATCCAGATGAACAAGAGAAGAAATATCATAGGTATTTGTCTACAATTATGATGAACTAATAGGTGCTCTGTCTTCCAGATTTGTCTCAACAGTTCTGTTTTCACATTTTACACGTAGCTTTTACCCCAGGCATAAATTTTTTGCTTGTTGGCACTTATTTGTTGAATTTACCTTTCCTTGAACCATATGATGTTTTCAGATTCCCTGAAACCAAATTTTATTTTACTAATATTTTACCATGTATTGATAAAATAATACCATATGCATTGTAAATTTTCTCCAGAGATCTCAGTACAACAGGTGAATCATTGTGAGCCAATAAGAATATTTAATTATTGCTACAGATATTATGGTGACCATACAACTCTACTTCGATGGTTGGGGTTGTTTATCCTAAAATGGGTAATACTTGAATTGCATTAGACATTATTAACCCAGGACTGCCTCCAGAGGAATTAAAGAAAGTTTTTAGAAGACCATTTCTTTCCAACTAAATGCAGTCAGGCACACAGAATATGAGACATAAGAATGTTGTTAATTGCAGTGCAATTACCAATGAATTGAAGAAGTTATCTCTCTACTGCACTGTAGAACGCAACTGTCCCTTCAGTACATGCACAGTTAGAGGGAAGAAAAATATCTGTCAAATATTGCTGATGGTGTGGTTTAAACACATTTTTAATGCAAGGGCTTATACACTTATATTTGTATTTATATCTCTTCCTTCAAAAGAAAGAGATAGGCTTCTATGACCTAGGAAACAGCAGGAAGGCAAAGAACAGGACAGATCATAATCCCAGTTTCTGTTGAATCAGTTTTCCCAGCTACTAAAGGCTCAAGAGAAGTACTGCTTGAACTACAATAATTACACTATTATGCATGTAATTTTTTCATTAACTTCACCTTTTTAACAGTCTGAGATGACAAAAATTTGTCCATGTCAGTAGCTTAAAATTGTAACCTCCAAAATTGATACAAGTATTTTGAAAGATATTGATAATTTTCCAATGTGGACTCACATCAAGGAAATCCGCTGACTTGGATTGAGGCAAGGTTATGTACCTTAGCAAATGCTTTTTAAAGGCAAACTGCAGAAAAGAATACATTTCCTTGGTATGATACAGTTACCAACTTATTTGCAAGGACATTAAGTTATCAGAGGAATTTTCTTTAGCATGTATAACAGTGAAACATCTATTTCACATTTCTGTGAAAGTTTTTACTTCTTGTGTTTGTTACTTAATTATCTAGACCTTTATCTACACCTAATGATTTTCATGTCTAGTCTTTCAAATCCTGAAGATGAAAATAAGATGGAAAAGGGCCATATTTAAGGAGAAAGTAGATTGACATTTCTTCTGGGACAACAACTATCGCAGAATCACAGAATCACCAGGTTCAAAGAGACTTTCAAGATCATTGAGTCCAACCCATGCCCTAACACCTCAACTAAACCATGGCACCGAGTCCCAGATCCAGTCTTGTTTTAAACACATCCAGGGATGGTGACTCCACCACCTCCCCAGGCAGACAATTCCAGTACTTGGTCACTCTTTCCATAAAAACTTTTTCTTAAATTATATATACCTTTCAGGCAGAAAAGAAGGAATTTCAGTTGCTGCTAGATGCATGAAGTACTTTTTTGAACTTCCAAATTGTTTCTTTTTAGTGTTTTTGTTCTTGGAGCACAGAGAGGAATTAGTGATGGCCAAAATACAAGGTGAGTTTATGCATATTTTATGTGTGGAGAGTCCACAATAGCTACACAAAGTCTGTTAGGTCCTGCAAGAAAACAGAAACAAGTGAATTTCTGCCATGTTTCAAATCTCATTTGTTTGCACATAAAAGGATTTACATTTCTACTCACTCATTTTATGTTTGCAGTATTTTGTTCCTTTATAAGAGACAGAATACAAATCAACACTAGAAATAGAATGGAAATAGTCTGAATGGAAATATGCCTGAAGATTTATGAAGTGAAACAGAAACCAAATGTTGTCTGATCTAAATCTTAATCACAGCTATTTTGCAAATACTGAAGTCATAGTTTGAAAAAAAAAAATGCACAATGTAAAAGCCCGTAAATAATCAGTCTAAACACAATTGCTAAGTCTCTGAACTATTAACCAAAAAATCTTTGCACCCTTTTTATGTAGTCATACATGATGATGCACTTACAAAAATGTGTTACTTTTAAACACTTAGCACACAACTATATTGTAATTGCCTCAGTTCAAATTCTTAAAAAAAAAAAATCACAAAAAATGTTTCTAACTGGGGTGCACAGCCTTGAACTTAAAATTTAAGCATCACATTTTATGGGGAATGGATTTCATGATATCTCTTCCTCCCTATAATAGTGCTGCTGTCAGAGAGTTTTCTTATTTCGCTTTTAAATTGACATTCGTTTCAACATGATAGAAGTTTCAATTGTAAATCCTACAATAAATGTGAATAGATATATGTTTTAATACTTCTTAATCTGTTACATTTCTTTCAGGTTGGATTTAGAATTTTTCTTTTCTGCGTATTAAATAAATAAAAAGTTTTCATAGTTATTGACTCCCTAACTTGCTGAACTCCAGACTTTATTTGAAATATATTTCTGCAGTGTTCTAAATATTTTTTTATTTATCCAAGTACATTGAAAATTACTACTGTAAATTTATTTTAAAAACCTTTGAAAAAAAAGAACATAATAATTCAGTAAATAAAATTGTGAAAGCCTTTTCTAGGTTAGTTTCTCTACTAAATCCCTGGGTAATCAATAGCAGAAATTGATGATGGTTCTTTCAATTTATTCTGAAATCCAAGTTTCCCAGTGTTTTGAAATAAACTAGCAGAATTTTTTCATGGGCTACTCTCCTCAAAACCAGCCAATAGGTTTTAATCCTCCTCTCCAAACAAACTGTTTTTAACAGAAAATGGATTGAACTAGAGGTTTTAAATTACATCTTTCAAAGATATTAAGTCAGTTTAGAAATAAAGATTTCATTTATGACAGCTTTCTTCCTGTTTCTGTCTTTCAGAACAAGCTAATACTTTCATGTTCCAGTTCATTAAACTCTGCAGTATTCTGAATGGCAGCAAAGCCCCTAGGGCTCCTGAGACAATCATCTCCTAAGGATTTCTTAGGAATGGACATCCTTCTTAAGGGTTCCATATCATGGAATAACATCCAATGCATCTGTTTTTTACAGATTTCAGCAATCTCTTAATCTATGAGCAAGAATTTTCAGCTCTTTCCTCTGATTTTCTCTCTTCTACCTTTTGAAGGGAAGCCAAATTGCTGCACTGGCCTTCTCCAAGGACCATCTTTCAAAACCAAAGAACTACTTGGCATACAGATTGCTACTTGAATGTAAATTCATGTATTAGCTGAAACTTGCAAATATATTGGTTTAAACCTAGAAGATTTGTTTCCCAGGATTTTTTTTTTCTCAATGTTGGTTTACTTAAATTTCATACATATTCATGATAATATATTTACAGGGTATCAATTAGTACAAGTCAGTAATTAATTATAATAATTAAATCTAGAAATCCAATGTCTTGTCTTCTCTCTTCATGTTTCTATAATAAGAAAGACATTTGACCCCAAGGTCTAAATACCATATGTTTATGCTCAAAATGGCTTAATAGAAAACTGAAACGTGTTATCTTGCCTAAGCTGATGGATTTAGATCCACTGTGGTATGAGAGAATGAACTAACAAATCTTGCTTATGTCCTGGAATTTTTTTTTGGTGAAATATTTCCACATGTAAAGTGTGAGACTCTTAATAGCACAAGGTAGAAGTCTTTCAAAATCAAAGAAATCTCAATCCCTAGCGCTTGTGGAAAATATTCCATCATTACTGCAACTGTCACTGAAGTTATGTTGATCTCCACACACAATTCATAACAAATGAATAAAAGTTAGCTACTAATAGAAATTTAAAAAAAACCTAGAAAGTGTATTACACAAAATGTCTTTTGAGGTATCTACTGCAACTTGAGTATGCATCATATAAGACTCACAAAAATATCTTACTTCTTCAAAGTAATTCCCCATAAATGTAAACATAATTACATATTCTATTATACCATTAATCATTAATGACAAGAAAATAATGTATTATTTTTTCTTATTTTCATTTCTTGCTGTAAACCATGAGAATAATTTATTGCGAAACAATAAATACCAAAGTTTCATTTAATACATGATCATAAAAATATTATTTTCTTTGCTGTCTTTTCCCCACAATATTCTAAGATATTTAGTGAGGCTGAAAAATCCCTTTTTTCTTGCCAGATTAAGAAAACACCTTTTCTTTTCCTTTTAAAAATTATTTTACAATGAGAATTAATGATGTATATTCCACACACTGGTGTTTGTCACATACACTCTACTACATTAATTTAGTGCAAATCTTTAAGCCTGGACTCCATCTTATACTAAATATTCAAGTACAGAACAAAAAAAAAAATCATAAATAACTTTTCTTAATGCAGAAGCTGATTTCCCACTTCTAATAAAGAAATGTGATGCTATACAACTTAAGGCATTAATGAAAATACATAAAAGAAAAAAACATGAATACACATCTTCCTAAGAAATGCTCAAAAAAATATTTTTCAAGACAATTAAGACATTCACACGGTTGAAACTAATATTCAAGAAATAATGGAAAATGTTAAAGACTCTGATGTTTGTAAATTACACAAAGCACAAATAAACTTGAGGTCAGACTGCTTCCCCATTATCTTTAGCCTCTTGACTAATAAATTCCTGATTAATTCCTGACTAACACTTGCTAAAACGTAGGGAGGTCGGTAAATTGACAGTTTGTGACAATGGTTGGGCAGACTCACAGTGATTTCTTAAACCTTCAGATAGAAATTCTGGAGATACATCCATATTTTTTGGAGGAAAATCAAACAATGAGAAACCGAATGTCCTTGGGAAAGGAAAGTGCAAGGATCATTCAGTACCTCAGAGTTTGCTTTATTAAAAAAGAAGCCAAACAGGAATGCCTTAGCTGGGAAATGCTAACTTTAATGAGGCAATGGGCAAAGTTCTAAAATGAAAAAATGAAACCTTACCTATTTAAGATTCTGTATAATTGATTTTTTTTTATTTTTCCTACTTTTTGTTCATTTCAGACAGCTTATGAGTTTCCCTAGCTAACAAGTTTGAGGTGAGGGTTGAGAGGTTTCAGGGGTTTATGTTAATTATTCTTAGTCATATCTTTAGCTTTAAATTGGCCAATGAAATAAAAGAAACACAATGCTCTAGATTATCTTCAGTTTAAGTAAAACCAAGTTCTTCCTTTCCATGCTCTGTATTTATTTTTTTCTTGGATTTCAAGAAATGGAATACTTCACCAAAATTTAGGAAATAATGTTTTACTTTTCCTTGGTGTATAGTTTAATTCAGATTGCTCTGGATTGGAGCTTTATGAAAAAAAAATTGTATATTTTGTATAATTAACCACCCTTTGGCTTAAGAATTACAGTATTTTAGTTGCATAACTTTCTCCATGGTACATGTCAGCTTTAAGAACAAATACATCTCTGACTATGGGAGTTCAAAGAGTGCACATTTTTATTAGAACAGGGTAAGCATCCTTGCAGCTCTGCAAATAAAAGTGAAAGCACAGAAATCAACAGCTAAACATTGTTTTCCTTATTTGAATATATCCAAATATTTAACTAGAACAAATAGGTTCACCAGCCGAAATGGGCATTTCCTATGCAATTACAGATGAAGCCTGCGGCAATATGCAGAACAGCCTAAAACTTAATTTCAAAAGTTAACAGAAAAAGAGTGATGTGTTTTAGGAAGGTCAAATATATTATGTCATGAAAAAAAGAGAAAAGCTTTATCACATACCTTGTTTAGTGCACTTACCGAAAAAAAAATTGAGTGCATTACGAAAAAAATATATTTTATCACTGTACAGTGAAGTGGCAAATAGGTAAGATAGATGACAACTGTGACAGAGTTAGTCTTAGTGCCAAAAATTTATATCCCATGGAAATAAATGAAGAGAATTATAGATCACTGTGGTGGGAATAAAATGCATCAGGACTGCTGCCTACAGGTAGTCATACCACAGTCCTCCAGACTGCAGTAATGCAGATGCTGTTTTTCCCTCTACATCTTGTAGTTTGGGCTTGTGACAGGATCCTGAGATGCTCAGAGCTTTGAGGTGGCTGTGCTGGGGCATCTCCCCACAGGACACCAAAAGAGGTTTAAAATAAGGACAGCCAAATTTTATTGGGATAAGAGTGAGAAACATGACTCTTTATATAGAAAAATCTCAAGGCCATTAGACCAAGAAAAGCAGAAAATAATCAGAATGAAAAATGCCCTATGCACAGCTTTGTCCTACAGGGGAAGTAATTTCTCCCACCTCAATGTGCCCTTGCCTCCACTGCCAGGCCTACCTGCACCACGTCTCAACGTCTGTGCAGTACCTGTGACAGCTGCCTCAGGGAAGGGGAAGTATCCCTTTTTATTCACCAAGTCCATTTCAGCTTCCTGGTCTTCTAAAAGAGCAGAGAAATGTAGGGAACTGTGGGAGAATGGATTGTAAGAGAATAAAGATGGTGCTGCAAGCAACCTCACACCTGATGAATTGCAGCTGCACTAATTACCAAAGAATGAAAGCAGCTTTGCTTTCATTCATGGATCACAGATATGTCCAGTAAGGATGTGTGTTAGAAAAGAGGGAGTTGGCTATTAGAAGAAGAAAGAGAGCAGGGAAGGAGTCAATGTTGTGTGTAGGTATTTACAGAGAAAAGGTATGGAAGTTTACTGTAGAGGATAAAAAAGGGCTGATGCTTGCCATCATCTTCAGTGTCAGTCATTTGTGCCCACCATCAATAGGGATGTCATTTGAGTCCATTGTCAACTGGCGCCCTGTGTGAGGAGTGAACACTGGCAAGCACCAACAGGGAACAAGGAATTGGATAGCAAAATATAGTCCATTACCACAGGAAATTATTAATGCACAACTAAAGGATAACAATTAGTATCAACTTCTACATAAGTCATAAATATTAAGAAATTTATTATCATCTGTTGTCCTTTATACAAAAGAAACTGTCTAATGCTTTCAGAGTTAACACCTTTCTGTACTAAGATAGTCAATCGGGCTGCATATATTTCAAGCTATATAATTCTTATAAAATATTTTTTCTATGAAAATTTGGCTTTTTTTTTTTGCATTCCTGTGTGTATAAAATTCATATTATGAAAAGAAATTTCATTATGCATATAAGCAAGTTTACTTGCAGAAAAAATATTCCTGATCCTCTATGTTGGTATTGATTTGAACTTGCTGCTTGTATAATGCATTAAATGTAATCAAAGTAAGCAGATTATGTGCCATAAATAACTTGTCATACAATAGTCTACATTACCAAGTATTTCCCAGCAATCTGATACAAACTGATGTGTCAACAAAAATTTTTAGAAGGAAAACTAGGTTCTATTTACTTATGGTAAAGAAATTATTGGATTAAAAAAAAGATAAACACCCAAGTGAATGTTTTTCCTTGCACAAAACAGAGATTTTATTAGCTCGAACTTTCAGAGACACAAAAACCTCAAAGCTTGGTCAGTTTTTTATAACTAAAAAATATCTTCAATTTTACCACTTTTTATAGTAATAGAAATTATAGAAAACACCACATATATAGAAAATATTAAAACCCTGAATATATTCTATCAAATATTTCTCTTTTTCTGCCAGAACTGAATGTATTAGATGCACTTTTGTAATACAAGGAAACCTATGAATGAATGAATGCATTATTGAGAAAAGGAGAAAATTATAAATTTGTTGACTGTACTCCACCTAAAACCTGTAATCTGGGAAGGTGCTAAGATCTCTAGGACTGATTTTTCCGTACCATATAATTTTGGTTTATAATAAAAATGATTCTGCTATGATCTGAAACTGTGTGAAGTTAACTTGCCTCCATATTTATTTATTATGTATTGGATTACACCTTTTAAGGAAGATACGAAAATAAATACATAAATAAATAATTAAATAAATAAATAAGCTTCATCATGATATTTTACATTCCAGCAGAATAGCAATAGTAACTGATAGCTGAAGAAAAGCCAAATGGAAGTAATAAAGTGAGAAGTTCAGACTTAATTATTGTCCATGCTTTCTATACGTTTTGGGCAAAGTTTTGTTAGTGCAAAATCACTCTATATGAGATTGTTGCTTGGCCTTTTAATGTGAATCAGGAGGTCACCTACAGGAGGCTATTTCTGTTAATCAAAACAGAAAGTCATAGCTAGAGAGACCACGTGTCAGAAGCAAATTCTTAGGATATTTCTTTTTAACTGACTTTTAGCCTTGAAACATTTTCTGGGCAATTGTGCCAACATGGCAGATATCTTAGGCCTGTTGGCATTCAGGCACACTCCTTGATATCCAGTACACACCAGAATATACCTGTAGATGTATACCATCAGAGGCCGTAGACCTGCTATGCCACCACTCCCCACCCACTTCTGGTGGGAGCTTGCTTCTTGACTCATGTAGGTAAAAAGAGTCTGCTGTGTTAAACTTTGTGAGACCAAGAAAAGTGTGATGGGACTAACACAGACTGAAAGGTATCCTTGACTCATGGATTTACCACCCTATTTGGCACCATCCATCTGTTTCTTAATTGCATAAAAATACACACTTAATTCATAATTAGTCTTTTCACCTTTATTTTTCTTTGATTTGGGTGTGTTTTGTGAATACTCATTGGAAACTTCTCTGACAGCCCAGGCACTGTGGGATCCACTTGCCTGCATACCTAGTATCTCCTGGTAACAAAATGACTCCCAATTGATTTGACTATACTGGGATTAAGACCAATTTTTTTGGTTGGTTGGTTGGTTTGTTGGGGTTTTTTTGTTTGTTTGTTTGTCTGTGTTTTGCCCTAGAAGTGCAATATAGGTGTGGAACACTTTTTGACTAACCTAATGAACCTGCTGTAGATTCCATGATATGGATTCCATGATCCAGCCACACACACCATTAAAAACATACTGATTTATCAACAGAAATTTCCTTTAGCTGTCATGAAGAAATAATGTGTAAACCAATCACCAAAATCCTATAATGAAAGAATGACCAGAGAATGTATTTGTGACACTCAGGGGAAAGTACAAGGAGTGACAAGGGCTGTTTTAAGGAAAGCTGAACTTAAAAACGAACAGATGGTGACCTTTGTTTTAGCCAAATGTTTGAGCTGGTCACCTCATGTTGTAAATAACCTTAATGGTTTCAATACCTTTCTGAGCCAGCCAGACCAGCATGGGGGAAGTGTATTTGTGGCTCAGCACAACACAGACTATAAAAGCTGAGCAACTAACAGGATAAACTTGGAATACAGCAACAGTCTTGAGCTCTCACATACTCTTTCCAGTGAGTGAGGGTGCTCAGCTCTGTCACAGAACATGTATAGGGGTTGATGATGGCAGTTATGTTTGATCCAGGCGAATATTGCGACTGTTACATTGTGCTTGTGTTAGAACCTCGCTATGCTGCTGCATACCCTGCTAAATCAAAGCCCCATGTAACATCCAATATCTTCAAATAAGTAAATTATTAAAACTTTAAACCTTCCTTGTGCAGAGTATCTGAAAGAGCCTGGTCAGAGAGTATTGGATCCTGACACAAGAGTGAATCCATTGACAACTGTAGTGTAGGAGGTCTACTTACAGGAACGATCTTCTCATGCGGTGCTGAGAATTAGTCTGTTTTGAAAAGGTCAGAAGATGTATTTCGTTGACATAGAGAGTATGATACTTTCAATGATTTCCTCATGAAACTCCCTCCATGAATTTGTTAAAGTTCTTTTTTGCTATGCCCCAGCCGATTGGATTAAACCATATCTGTATTTCCATTTCTTTTTTTTCACAGTTTCTTAAAAGCTATTGGCCTGATCTTGCTCATCTGCTTTTTGACAGCATTCACATCTACATTGTTTTTATTTGTGGTGTTTAGAATAATAGGTGGGGGAAACAGGTTATCTGCTTTGGATAAAAGTTTTATTTTAAAAAATATTGCATATATGTTTTTTTTTTTTTTTTTTACATTTTCAGAATAGCAGTTCTCTTACCTAAGAATCACTTTCTGAATGGACAGAAGCACTAATTATTTCACTGGCTTTGTTGGTGCAGAATGCAGCTTAATTTCCTGTTCACAAGGAGTATTAATGTCTTGGCATCAATGACTTGGCAAGCTCTGCATCTCAGAGCCAATACATTAATACTCCGAGTGGTGCTGTGCCAGTTAGAAAATGCAGTAGAGGATCTGAGCCCAGGTGGAAAGTGCCCAAAAATGCCACCTGTTGGTGTGTCTAATTCTTGGCTATTCACAAACTGGAACACACTGCTGGTCCCTTCATTGCCAGTGTTCTACCTCAACACATTCCCACTACTGAGAATAGGACAGGAGTCTAGCTTGTCTACATCAGCCTTGTTCTGTCTTTCAGTGAGGCAAATTCTGTGGAAAGCTGCCCTGCAGAAAAAGGAATAGAGCAGACTATGCACATTACAAAGTTTATTTATATGATACAAAAATTTTGAGTTTTGTCAAGACCTGATTTGATCCAATTTTTTTTTTGTTACCACCCATCCCCAACTCTGAAAACCACCAAATAGTAGAAGCCTTTTCTTTGTAGTGCAAAGTCTATTTATGTTATAATATCCTGATGACTTAATTTTAACAAAATTTTTGACTTTTTTAATAAGAAAATTCTTCCTTATTTGTTTGCATCTCATGTATAGTACACAGAGATGTTGCTAATATTACCTAGTTCCATACTTTTAAATTTGTCCATTGATTTTTGGGGATTTTTTGGGGGGGTAGGAATATTCATAACTTGGAAAAAAAAAAAAAAGGAAGAGGAAATAATATTTTAAAAAAACCCAAATATGAGTGATTAAAACAAAGTCCTTCAAGTAAAACAAGAGCTAAACTATTTGCATCTAGAATGCAAACAATCCCAGTATAGCTATGAAAGGGGAAGTACCTCACTAAAACTTGAGGAGACGCTGAGTAACGCAGTCTTCACCAATATGGTTATCATGCGTTCTGGTTTATTACTTGTAAGATGGCTGTTTTTATACAGTTTAATATAGTTTACAATACAAAGCATTCCCTCATTGGCGTTCGGCACTCAGGAATGTAACTAAACATTATTTACCTTTCACACTTAAGGTGGCTAAAGTGCTCAACCCAGCAGCAATCCCAAACACCTG
>VZUI01077700.1:0-112500 GCA_013401135.1 Cettia cetti
AAAGAAAAGAAAAGAAAAGAAAAGAAAAGAAAAGAAAAGAAAAGAAAAGAAAAGAAAAGAAAAGAAAAGAGAAAAGTATCTCCACATAATTATCAAGAATACTGAAGTCAGGAAGCCCATAATTTGGCACTGTGAATGATTTCCCTTTTCCCACTTTTCCAAAGAAGTAATTTGTCTATTTTCTCTAATCCATCATTTAAATATGCAAATTCACATAACTGAAATCCTATTACTGTTATTCAAAAATGTTGCACTTTAAAGAGATGCATAAAGCATTCATATGTACCCAAACCAGTACCTCTACTGAAATTTTTAAATAAAATTATCTCTATATACAGTTTATATTTAAATGTTTATAAATTACCAACACTTGTCATGAAAAACAATTCAATTATTCATTAAAAAAATTATTTCATTAGCAAACAAAATTTCATAAAGTTTCCAATGTCATGAATTATTGTGAAATGAGAAACAAGTAATAAATTCTAAATCTGGATTGAAGATCATAGAATTTTAATGCAGAAATCTGCAATTTTTATGCAGCTGGTAATGAAATTTTGCTCAGAATCTGACAATCATATGTGTTTGTGAGGTTTAGTTTCTTAACTACATTTCCGTAATCCTTCTAAATGAAACAATGGAAAAATCTTTCAGGTGTCATATTTTAAACTGAATTTTAATTGATATAGATCTATTGACTAGAGGTTTATTAGCTGAAAGCAATAACTGAAGAAGTTTGTATTCATATGGATCACAAGTTGTAGACTCTAGTATTTTAACTTACACATGGAAATGTAATTCAGTCTGCTTAGGTTCACTTGTCTTTGTGGACATTTTAATAAAAGCAGCTAATATTAAGGTATTAATAATACATTGTTAGTACTGTATTTACTCAAATTCAAGAGAAGTTTTGATGTTTAAGGACAAAATATTGAAAAGTGTCAGAGAAGTTTATATGCTTATGAGCTCCTGTAAAAGATGAGGTAGAAAATTAAAACAACTGTCAAGCTCTCCTAGTAAGTGGGAATTGTGTCAAAATTTAAATGAAGTTTGCTTAAGTATTCTGCTTCTTGTGTGAGGGCTGAACCAGTAATAAGTTCCAAGTTATATTTCCTGCTAAAATTAAGACATCTATCTGTCTACATAACAATTGAAACTATTCATCATGGAAACACATCTAAATGAAGGACATACACTACAAGTATGACAAAACATCACCAATAGATCATAGAGAATATTTTTTTTTATTGGATGGAATGTTGTTTGTTTGGAGGTTTTGCTTGTTTGTTTGGGTTTCTGTTTTGTTAAAACCACAGACAAAACAGTCCCTCAAACAAAATCAAACTAAGTCTGAAGGAAAAGTTCCTGCATATGTTTTCAACAGGAAACTCAGGAGTTAGTTGTGTGATTGTAACGCTCTTCAGAGGTGACATTATCCATGGAATCTGATGATGACACTGTGATAAATGAGAGGCGTGTAATGGACTTCAGTAAAGTCAGAAACTTGTTATGAATGATCACACACATCACTGAAGTCATTTATGGGAAAATATGACTAAGATAATTTAGTAAGATATTACATATGCATTCTAAAACTCTTTACATATCACCAAATATATTTTCCCCTTGTCTTGCCCTGATCTTGATCCCAGGGTAGGGGTACTGAAATCATAATGTTATCTTGCAACAACAATCTCTACTATTTTTTAAAAGTATATTATGAAAAGATTAAAAAGATTCTCAAAATAGTTCATTACCACTCTCTATCTTGTTAGTCCAGCTTCCATAATCACCTCGATTAAGCAGATTGTGGCTCAGATCTTGTGCATCTATTTTTTTGGTAGGGTGTTTTTACAAGCACAAGTAACATCTGTCCTTTTCATTCTCTTCACAGCCTCCAACCACCCTGGCAGATGTTTCTAAAACCATACTGTCTGGTAACATTTAAAGGAATACAGTATCTGCATAAGCACTGGGAATTCCAGTCTTAGTACTTTCCATACTGTTTTAATTTTTTTAAGTCAACATTTTTTGTTCTATACACATAATTTTGTTTTACTCCTCATAAAGCAGACATTGTGTGCACACATCTGTTAAATCTGGGCTGCATTTATTACAGTTCTCCTCTTCCAGAAACAGGAAGGATTAATTACCACAGACCAGCTCTAGAAGCACCCCGTGTTTCTTAACACACAAAATTAATTCAGAGTTGACAAAACTCTTTCAGACACAACCTGCTTCCTGCTGATGGCGCTTTATTAGCATATTCTTCCCAGAAAAAAAATGCCTCATAGACCCTTTTTACCTCTCCTCAGAGTTCAATTTGTAAAGCACTGAGTGACAGGCAGCAAAATGGCTTGAATATATCTAAGGCAAGTTGCCAAATCCTCCCGATAGAAGCACTTTGGAGCCTTTGTTCTGAGTACATTAAAGTCACAGAAGGTCCATGTACTGTAGACTGTACAGGGCAGGCAGGATGTTCACAGTAAGACAAAACAGCAGGTGATAAATGACATTAAATAACAGTGAGAATTTACCACAGACTAAATTAACTACTGGAGTGAAATGTTCTCAGCTCTAAGGCTATATTAACAGTGAATTTATAATCAGGTGATTATAATTCTTTTTAGTGTTCAAAGAAGTCTATATGTAAAAATGATCAAGACAGCTCTATTTAACTCCAAAGACAAGCTGTTGGAACGTGTTCTAAAAATGATAGGAGTAACTCTCCTTTACACTCTTATTGAGTAATTTATACAATAAGTACGTAAAAGCAAATTTGATTGCTAGATATCTGACATGCTCTATTTCATGAAAAATTAAAACCATGCTGAATTGCTCCTAGCTGGCCAAATGCTTGAAAAGAAGATTCTGTAATTTCAGTTTAAGAAACTTGAAAATTAATATTTCCTGGCTCTGAGGTGAGGGGGGAAAAAAGGTGAACTTCTGTTATATATAAAATACATATATATTTATGTATACATACACATATATAATATGATAATGTATTATATAATTATTAATATTAATATAACAATCTATAATATATAGTATTACAATATTATATATTAGCATATATGTTAAGCAATATTATATATAATATAATATTACTTATATATGATATATTAATATATATAATTCTACTGAGTTTTTTCTTTTGTTATAAGATTAATATTATAATTTAATGTAGTAATCATTTCACTAATTGACATAACTGAAAAAATTCTTGATATTTAATAGAAATTTGATTTTTATAATAGTAAAAATATTATTACTTCTTATAAATAAAAAACAGAATCCCAAGGGGTGAAAAATTATTTCTATATTTAATTTACATTTTCACATTAACCAATTATGCATTTATTGAATATGGCACCATTTATTTTTCTAGTACTTTTTTCTCCACATGGAAAGAAAACTTTTCATTATGCACTACAGACTACTTTTTTCCTTATTTTGGTTGCCTAAAGTTAACACAGCTTCTCTAGAATAGCTGTCAGAATCTGCACTTTTTTTTCCTTAGGAAAAGAACACAAATATCTAAAGATAGTAAAACAACCTAAGCAAGCGCTGAAGATCAAACTCAATAAAGAAAAAACAAGACAAATGCAACAGACAAAGAAACACTGTGTGAGAAGCACTTTGAAGAAAGGCCTAAATACTGTGTTTTAAGACTTGGTGTCATTTCCATTTAAAATTCAGGGGGTTTTATAAAGGAACCTCGTCCTTAGTGCTATGGGTACTTGTTAACGTGCACAGGATAAAGTAACAAAGTCATAGAAATTAATATATTTTATATTGTTAGGCTAAATTTACAAGTTCAATTTGACCTGGTGGCCTCACACACAAATATTCAATTTGTTGTCCCTGTGATCTATCAGCTGAACACAAGCCCCAGATTTACTCTTTCCTTGAGAGGTTCGCCCATTTCTGAAAGGAGGAAAGATTGTAATTACAGGTGGAAGACCCAAAGCATTTGTTTATTTAATTCCAATTGCTCTTAATTTCTCAGCTTGGGTTTACTGCAGATATCACTACCCAAAGGAAATGGGCATCAACTCTACTTCATGAGTATATATAACTACTAGTTGTTACTCAATAATTGGCATCCTAAAAATATGATATATACAGTTAAATTTCCACACAGTGTCCACTATTCTTCATAGAACAGAACTAAGAGGAACAAAAGAAAAAACATATCTTATTGTGTTCTTATCTTATTGATTCCATGTACATGGAATTTTCATTAATTCCATTTCTCAAAAGCTTTTAAAATATTTTTAAAGTTTAGAATAGACTGTTTATGCTGAATTAAGTTTAAAAAAAAGGAAAAAAAAACCCCATGATTTTCTAAGCCTAAAGGTTTTGAACTACAGTGACACTATAAGCCACTTTAAATAACTATACTGTTGAATGGTCACAGTGGACCTGTCACTTTTCAGAAAAAAACAAAACAAAACAAAAAAAACCCCTGGGTTCCTATGATTTCTCCAGAGGCCAATCAGGCATGAGGATATTTTTAATTATGTTTTCTGCTCTCTTCAATGCATATATTTCAAGGGAAACATTCCAAGCAGCATTTATTTCCAAGAAAAAAATAAATAAACAAGCTGTAGCAAAGGTGTCATGTTGTAAACATTACCAAATTCTGCAAGAGAGAAAAAAATCCTCCTGTGTAATCTCACAAGTTCCCAAGAAATGCACTGAATCCAGATGCCAAACACATCATATTGGGTTAAATCATGTTTTTCAGTTTGATGCTTTACTATAAGACAAAACCTTGCTAAGTGTTCTGTTTCTTTAAAAAATACATTCTGTATAGCATGTACTGTTACATGACTTACTTTATAAATTAGAATACTTAAAATATAGCACCCTAAGATTTATATTCAACCAGTCATTTAAGTCCATAAAATTGCATTAAGAACAATCATATGACCCCAATTTGAAATCAGAAGCTAAAATGAAAAAAAAAAAAAAATAGCTTGGTTGAATATTGTGGTTCGTTATTTAATCAGTGAAAGGCTACCTTGGAATTCACTCAACATAGTGGTGTTGCATCTCTGTGTTGGAAGATTTCTGAATTCTCAGATTTCATCTTATCACATCATCAAAACCATCCATAATTTCTTTTTCTGGGTGGAGTACAGTGATCAGCAGGCAAATTTGTTCTTCTGTGTGGAGCTGTGTTGTCACTGATCAACAGTCTGTCTGCCAGAGATAAAAACATATTCTGAATATGGTGTCCTTGGTTCCTCCATTTTCCTGATTTAAAACAGCCACAACAGAATTGTAAGAGGAAAAAAAATCTCCTCCCTTTGTACAGAGAGTAAGCTTGATTCTCAGAGTGTTTTAAAACACTATTGTTACTTTCTATTTTAAAAATGTACATGTGATCATTTTGCCCTTTGATAAGGTAGGCATATAGTTTCTTATTTTTATCATAATTTCTACAAGGTGCTTCCATAGCTGCTTTAACAAAACAACAACTAACAAAAGCATGCACAAAGCATGGGAGCTTTCTATCTGTGCCTTGGAATCCAGACTGACTTTAGTCTTGGCTTCTCCATCAAAAGGTCAGGTTATACCTCAAGTCTTTCATCAATTGTTCTGTGGCAAAGTCTTTTGTGTTTCTGATCTTGATGTTGCTAGGGTAGAACTTTTTTTTATTTTTTTTTCCAGTGTTTTGTTTTGTTTAACTATTCTTACTACATTGAGATAAATATGCATATGATTCAGCTCTCAGCAGACACATTTCTGTGCCCTGTGCCTCAGAGCAAAGCAAAGGTATGTAAATTGGCAACAGCAGTTTGCTGTCTCTTCTCTGAGCAGATTGGGCCCCAAGACAGGCCCTCTGGCACTCTTTCATTCTGCTGTTGATGTTTGCCATTGTGGAGTTCTCCCTGGCTTGTTCCTTGCTGTTAACACTAGGAAATCTCACAAGCATTCAAAGGAAAAATGTCAAGGGTCATTAAAAAAAAAAAAAAAAATCTTAGTGTGTGTTTTTAAGAAATGTCATATTATTGTTCTTTAGAAGATATATTAAAGAGAGAACAAGAAAATATATAATCCCTAATTCCATGCCCATTTTCTTTTCTCTAAAATGAAGCTTTCATAATTGCAAATATGCAAAGGAATATCAAATATTAGATGTTGCAGCAGTCTTTAAAAATAGAATCATGAATTTTTGATTGTGTAAGCAGACAGCATTAAATTTATCACATATTATTTTTAATGGACTGCCCAGGTTACTAAAGAGCTGAAAGAACCTAATTTAAAACTCTATTGGGAACATTAATTACGTTTTTTTATAGTTACAATCTGCCAACTTTCCCGTGACTGCATAGCAGCAAATTTAAATTTCCTACAGACTTTAGATAGACTTTACCTCTAAAGTAATGTGTATTCCATAGCCCTAATATGCAACAGTGGGCAAATATATAGGCCATGTGAAGTATACTTCTGCTACCTGTCTTTCACAATGGTACATGTTTGCAAATTTGAAAACTAATTTTCTTGGCTCAGAATTCTATATATACTACAATTCTTTCAATCTCTAATGTTAAAAGCCTGAAAAGTGCTGTGTTTGATGACTCTGCACTACTTGCAACACGCTTGTTACACAAGGAAAGGATTCTACATTTTAATTTTTTCAACATAATAGCAATTCTGATCACAAAAAAAAGGAAAGAAATCAACCCTTTATAATTTACTCTCTGGAAGCCTGCAGCCATTAGTTTGTGTCTGTGAATATGGTTTCAGAAAAAAAGTGGTGAAGGACTGCATGCATTTGTAAGATGTTTCCTGTTTTATACTTCCACACATTTTCTTCATGTACACCTAGTTACATCCAGCTGCCAATAGTCAACTGCTGCTGAAACTGATCCTGGCTGTTCTGGCAGCTTCAGTCAAAACCATTGCAAGCAATAGGCAGATTCTGACTCCATAACTCACTTGGGCTCTTGGAAGAGGTCAGTGGTTTTTGGCCCAGACTAACTCCTGCTGGAGCATTTGTGAGACAGGTGTAGACCCTTAAAATCATGTTTCTTTCTTGGTAAGAAAAGCACAAAAGTAAGCTGACCTCAGTGGAAGAAACACATTCTTTACGTCTGTGTGTGGGGGAAAGAGAAGTGCTATCAATGAAGCACCAAAAAGTGACATGGTGCTGAGCACAGGCTATTTATCTTGCTAAATACACAGGCCAAGTCATACAATCTTTGTTCATTTAAAACTACACTGATTCCAAAAGAAACTGACTACATAATTTCCCTCACTATGAATAATTCTACTAGATGAATATATTTAATGCACATGAATATTTATCACTTCTAGCTTATGAAGTATTGCTAGTACTGAAATCATTGTGAGACTAAAACAATATTCTGCATTTTAAAGGTCTTTTTACTATCTCTGTGTCTGTCTGTTGTTGAAGAAATCCTACAATAATTTCAGTGAGGTTGACACTAACATCTGTGGTGAGGTACAATTATCAGAAGAAAACAAATGGCATTGGATGTCTTACACGTTTCTACTCACATTAACATAGTTGGTATTTATTTCTCACCTTGTCCCTGCCCCAGTAACTAATAATGCTGAACATAACTGCAATAGTTGCATTAAATACAATTGTTGGACATTTTATCTCTCAAAGTTTACCAAAACACTTATTCGAGTTATTGGTTTATAAACAACATATCAGTTATGGGATGTTTTGCATCAAATATTCCACAGAAATATGATCCTTGGGAGAAAAAGAAATTAATTTTCTTTTAATCTCTCTATTTCCAGGAGGTTCACAGTATTTGTTGTAAAATATTTTTGGGGAAAAAAAAAGAAGAAAATTCTCAAAATAGAAATCACAGTACTACTGTTTTCTCTACTAAGAGCAATTTTATATTTATTTATATTTCTTATTCATTTGTGGGTGTGCCAATACATTAAATATCTACATAGTTACTATGCCATATGGAAAAGTCTACAGCATCTAAACTTTACCATAAGGCTGGATGTTTTTTAGGAAATAAGGTTAACATTTGAAGGGTTCAGACTGTTTGATAGAACTGCTGGAAAGGACAGGAAACATCAGATTGTTTGGTTCTTACGTCCTGTAGTAAAATCAATGTAATAAAATGCTTCTCAAGCTGTGTTCAATTTTATTGAAGTAATCCAGGAAGCAGGGATAGAACCATCCACAATGCTGTTGGACAGAAAGGATCTCTGTTTTGGTATAACTTCCTAACTCATCACATGACAGTGTACCACAGCAGGCCCTGCTAAGGGTATACCATTTCTGTATTCCAGTATATCTGTGCTGGAAATTCTTCTTAGTTGTACACAACAGGAATTTTATTTATTTTTTTTTTCTTTCAGTATTAATGTTTGCTTGCTATTGATACTCAGGGAGGTGATTCTAAACTTTGGTCAGCAGGCTTCCAACAATCCCTACCCAGGCAGCTAGTGCTGTGTGGCCTGAACTGGTCACATCATGCTAGCTTTCTTTTTAGGACAGTCAAAATTATTGCCTCAAGAAGGCAATGACAAACATATTATCCAAAAAAAAAGCAAATGTTATAAGTATCAAAATCCTGTTGAACTGCGGTCAGTAATTAATACTGCAGAATTCTAGGTGATGTTAGAAATGGTATAAAATGAGGAAATTTGAATATTGGAGTTTGTGGCTCTTAATAATACTTCTAAACAACCACTGAGCATCTTTCCTTTAATCTTTACTGGAAGGCTTTTAGTTTTAGTCACTTGAATGTCCTCTTTGTTTAAACACAATATTTGAAAAAAATAATAAATTCAAATGTATTTTCTTTTTTCTTTTCAAAGGAATTTCAAGATCTATGTGGTTTTCAACCACAGCCCTAAAAATAGCTTGGGATTTTACTGAAAACTAACTCTGTTTGTTTGTAAGACTGGATTATTTTTGGATTTTAATCTTTAGAGTTTTTACATAAAGTATTATTTTGTTTTACTTCCTTTCCTAAGTTCTTCTACAATTTTAAAACATTTTTTAGCAAGCATCATAGATTCAAAACTTTAGGCACAAAAGTCATTACAAGCACAAAATTTTGAAATCTATGTCTCTGTTCTTCACTGCATATTACCATTCCAGCATAAGCATTGTTTATTCCTACAAGACATTTTATTCTGAATTGCTGTTTGAATTAAGATTAGGCAAAATAGGTTAGTTTTTTAGGGTTAAATGATAGTAAGAAAAACAAACATGACAATCTCTTTACCTGACTTAGAAGCCCAAGCTTTAACATCCTTACTTTGAAGCTGAAGAACAGTCCATACACACACACATTAGTTATGTCATATTCCTCATATAAATGTTACAAGTCATTAATGTTTCTGAAAATCACCATAAATTTTAGGATTCATTGCATCTAACAATATAAAGTTCTGTAAGTTCTTTCCCTGTCTGAAAGTATATTATACCACCTATTCTAAGATTATTTGAATTGTCCTATGGAAGCATGTTCTATTACTGAAATGTAAATAACTGGGGTTTTGTATTTAAGTAGTTATGACTTCTTATAAATGGTATTTGTTTCTACTATAATTGAGCCATAACTTGAGAATTATAAAAGCTTTATTATCCTGGAAAGTCTGAGAAATACTATAAGGAAAGTAGGATGACAAACTTTTAGAAAACTAAATCCAGAGAAAACTAATTCTGTCTGAGCTGCAAACATAAAACGCCGTAGAACACAGACCAGCAGTGCACATTGCAATTCCATTATCTGAAGTCCATTTTTTTTTCATGTCTCAAATGTAGAAACTGAAATCATAACAGAAAGGCTGAAACTAAAATGGTTGAAATGTTAGGGAATTTTGCTAAAGTGCATAACTAGTACTTCTGCATAAATGTTATGCTATAAAATCTTAGATGTAACATAAGAGAGAAAAAGTCAGTCCCCAAATTTTTACTTGGTCAGAGCTCTAGCAATGCTGTTCAGCATTTGGCCTTTCCCCTTATGTTGGCAACATTTCTTTCTCCTTCCTGTCAGATCTCAGACGACAATAATTTTGTATGGTACTCTACAGAGTGCTCTTCTACTCCCATGTTATTTTGCATACTGTTTTGGCTCTCCCCAGCATGTCTCAGTCTCTAGTCATTGTAATTTACACCACTGAATAGAAAAACCCTCTCTGTGTAAGGATGGAAAAAACAGAAAAGGCAGTGGCAAATAAAATACAGCCGTCCTAGGTGTGTTTATTAAATTACATCGTCTTGTTCCTCTTTCCTTCTCTTTTGCCAGTCATATCATCCTTCAGTGCCATTTATCTCAGTGATGTCTTAAGGTCCTATGTTATTTTTTTCTTCATCTGATACTCTAAACTCTTGCTAAAAGTCTAATTGAGCACTGAAACAGGCTCCTCAGGGATCACAGCACCAGCCTGACAGAACTCAAGAAGGGTTTGGTCAAAGCTCTCATACACATGGCCTAACTATTGGGGGTGTCCTGTGCAGGGACAGGAATGGAGCTCTGATGATGCTTGTGCATCTCTTCAAACTCAGGATTTTCTATGATTCTGTGATTCTTCAGGTTGCAGGACAACTGAACTTTTTGAGTATCTGTGATAAAAAACAGATCCATATGTCTTTACCATGGTTTCTCCCAGCTGATTTCTAATTGAGCTTCTTGCAATTAATATTTTAAAATAATTTGTTATTCTTTATGCACATAATTTAAAAAAAATGAACTAACCTCAAATGAAAGAGTAGCAAGTATGTATAACTCAGTTGATCATTTACATAATTATATTGCTCTAAAGCACAAGCTTCTTTTTCATTCCCTGCTGTTCATTATATCTATTATTTTGTCATCAAGTAGGATTGTTCAGAAAATATCTTCCATGTCTTATATTCTTCCATTAAAAATGTATTTCTTTTCTGTTTGTAATATACAGTAAAGTTTAAAACTCAATTCAATATAAGTTTTAAATTGTAGGACTGACACATATGTAAAGTTCTTTATTTTCTCAAGAGAAAAATTGTAAAGATCTGTGGAATATTAAGGAATGGGGATATTTAAAATAATGCTGCATACACAACAAGTTAAAAGCACCATTGAGGTGAGAAAGAATATTATTATTTTATAATTCTTCCTCCTTATATATAAGTTTGTACATATGCGGACAATCTTTTAAGCATATTGTATTTCTGGTGAATTCATTATAGTATAATGATGTACTTTCATTACAGAAACTGACTTTTGATAGTCAATGCCCTATTTCTGTAGAACATTAAGTTCTGTGTCAATTGAAATGTTGGGTCATACTAGATGATTGGTTCTTAAATATTGTTCTGGGCCCTTTCTTGAATTTTTATATGTTCTTACATCTGTCTGCTCACAAGTGGTTTTAGAAGGAAAAGTATCACCTGTATCAAAACAGCTTTCTCAAATTAATAGTGACAAAGTGAATAACGTCCCATAGGAAACACTAACATGTTTGAACATGCTTTCTGCAGGAGTTGATCTGGTATTCAAAAATTCAGGATCAGGTTCAAGAATATTATGTGCACTTGAGGGGAAGTACAACTACAATCTCTGCATGGGCAGAGAGCCCATTCTGAGGTGGAATCACTGTTATTCTGCACCCTTGTTCTAAAGGGGCTGAGGAAATTGAAGGTGACCTATAGCTGGCACAAAGCTCACTTTAGTGGGGTTCGGTGTGGGAGCATATAATCTCTAAACAGACTTTTATAGACATCAATTTCAAAATGTTTCCATGACAAAATACAATAACATCTCGGTTTGGCCTGCTGTGGGAAGCACCCCTTATTCAGCATTTCAACAAAATCAACATGAACGCAAAAAGATTCAGCTAGAAAAGAAAAAAAAAAAACTATGGAGAGAAAGAAAATTCAGATCTTATTTTCTCCAGCTTCCAAGCAAAATTAAGTTCCTCCTCTTGTTAGTCCTTAGACAGAACAATGTTTAAAAAAGTATGAATAAAGTCTTCTCTTGACAGTAGTCCTCCAGTGTTGAAAAGAATTCCATCAGAAATATAAGTATTGAAAAAAAAGTAAAGCCTTTATTTAACTGGAATTCTGTCAACATGTGTTTCAAAAGCAAAAACATAATTTAAGAAAAGCCAATCTAATAATTCTTTTTTTAAAAATTAATAATAAGTAATTCAATCCCTAAGATGACCTTTCATAATAGTTATTGAAGGAGCTACTCCAAATACAATAAATGTATAAAAAAAGAGGGGGTTTTTTTTCTTTAGTTTAAGTAGAACTTTACATTTCTTAAATAAAAATTCTGTCTTAAAATACAGTCTTAAAAGAGTCTGGAGGACTGCCTATTTCCATTTTTATTTTTCTTACAGTCAAGTAAATGTAAGAGTACAACTGAATGAAACATGTCTTTGCTAGAACAGGCCACAGGGGCTTCCCTTTTGCAGAAGAACATTAAGAATGTCCAGTAGCAATGCATTTCCAGATGTGTGTCCATTCATAGCAGGCTTATCAATCAGTTCACCATTCATTTCTTTCTGTTGGCCATTTGCTGTACAAAGGTCCATTTTGTTTTCTAAGAGTGTGCTAACATGAAATTAAACATTCTTTATGTTTCCACATTCACTTTCTAGATTTTCATATAGGTAATGTGGCTGATTATTAGTGAACTTTCGGTTACAAGGCAGACATGGATGCTTAGCAGTGGTGAATTGTGCTTATTTATAGTTCTAATCTATATAGAGGAGAAAAAAGTAAGATAGAGGAAAACTAATTGTGTTAATGATCCTGATAAGATTTACTTTCTGGTTTTCCCCCTTTACAGTGACTTTTCATTTTTGAAACTAATTTAATGTCACATTTGTGTTTACAACTAATAATATTGGGTGTTCTGGGGGTTTTGTGCCAATTTTTAGTCCAGTTTCGGGAGAACTGAGAGGAATGGTAGTCCTTTCTTATGAAGACATCAATGTATTGAAGTCTTTCTCTTTTTTGATATGTTTCCTTTGCTATTCAGAGGATCTGAAGAATACAAATTTGCACAAAAGTGGGGGTGAAAAGTGGAGTCATCATGATCCTGCCTTGGTAGACAATCATGATTCCCTTTGAAGAGCTTCTCTTGTTAAAAAGAGAAACCATCTATCCATTGTTCAGTTAAAGAAAACTTGACACAGTGACTGTTAAAATCGTGTAATATAAATTTTCCATATGAGATAAAATACATTATTGCTATTACTATTACTATTACTGTGATGTGGAAACAGAAGCTGATACTTTATTCTTCAAATTTCTTTTCTACCAAAATTTATTAACTATCTGAACACATACACTTAAAAACACATCTCTTTTCATAGGAAAAAAAGAGACACCAAATAAAAGTGTCTGTTTAATGTTAAAGAAATGATTTAAATATTCTGTTTGGCTTTTTATCATCCATGAGTGTTAACTGCATGAAGAATTAAATATTTTTACCTATTCCCTAATCTTCAATTTTACTTCTATGTCTGTTAAATGCTTTTTTCAAATTCTTCAATAACTTTTAGATTTTATGTCATAATAAAGTTGGGGGAAAGAGAACACAGAAGTGCTAAGTGGAACATTTGGCAGAAGGCTGGTGTCTAGCTGCTAATGCCTTCCAGATTAGTCATATGATCATAAAAGTCCTACCAGAAACTCATATGTCACAACATACATCTGAAAGAGATTTCCTAAGTTTGTTTTTGCTTCCTTAAATGTATCTTATCTTTCTTCCTTATATTCTTCCTCTTTTGTTTAATAAATTCACTCCTCTTTCCCCAACATTGCAGGTCAGAAATATTTTCCATGTCTGCCTTCAGTGAAAATCTAATGGGATGGCAGGACATAATAAATGTCTAAACCTAGCATAACTTCTCTGTATCTTAGATTCTACTTGCTTCTCATGCACAGCCCCTAAAGCTGAGTTACTTCCAACAGTGCAATGTGATGAATTTCACACTACCACCTATTTTTGAACCAACTCATGGAATTTTGTTCTAGGCAAACCTCAGTTGAGTGATTCTTTCTGGTAAATGTGATTAGAATAAATTATACTTTGTTGCCTACAACTGCAAATGTTTTAATATAATTTTTCTCCTTACATCAATCAGCACTATCTTCTCACCACTTTCAGTTTCTTTCTAAACTATTGCCATCTCTCCAGATGATAAAATACCTGGTTTAATTACTACTCTGTCCTTCAGATTTCATTAGCGTGTATAATCAATAGTGATACCTAGTGCCAAAGATGCATTGGCACTATTTTTTCAATGTATTTTTATTCAAAAATATAGCAAGCAAACCACATCCTCTTTGACTATTTTTGGAGAAATAATATGAATTAAATTGGATACCATATATATTTTTTTAATAGATACTGTTGTGGGGTTTGGGATTTTTTGTTATTCTTACAATTTAAACACACTCTGTATGGTCTTTAAAATATTAAAACGCTTTTATTAAAAGGCTGCATCCTGCAACCTTAAAAAAATTACAATGTCTCTATTCACTGTCTGTATATATTCTCTTCTACTTACGGCAACTGAACCTTGACAAAAATTTATTTACTTTCTAGACTGATTTTTCTTGTGAATTAGAATATGTGAGTCTGTACAGGTATTGAGAGACCAGCGTGAAATACATGTAATGAAGGAATAAAGCAACAATCTAAATCTCTGTATGTGAGCTGGTTATTCTATTAGTCTGTTTTACTCTGTGAAAAAGCAAAGCACATTAAGATGGTGTTTGTCTAAAATGGGTCAGATTAGTTAGGACCTGCAAGCAATATGTAAAGGAGATATTACACTTTATTTATAGGTATAAAATAAAAACAATCTATTGAAAGGACTGCTTTGGAAGTCCTTTTGGTTTTACCTGTAAGTTTATTCACTCTCATTAAACCAGAGAGCTGAGCAGATAAACAGACTTCCAGTTGATAAGTGCAGCACATGGGTTCTCTTTCACACCAACTGAAGTAGCACAGTACAGTTAACAAACCTTACAAACACTGGATTTTGTCACAAGCTGAGACTGTATATTCTGGTATTTCAGCCCTTATGATCAAGGCTAGTATTTCATACTTTTTAGAGAGGGGTATTCAAATCCCTGCAGTAGATTTACTATGAGGATGCATATCAAAATGGAGTTTTATTTTCATTGATAATATTTAAAGATAGCTTTTCTCTTTTTTCTTTTTTCTTTTTGCAGAAAAAAGAGTTTTCTCTATCTTTTACTTAAAAGGCTATTTTCAGCACATTATTAACCTCAGTTTCAGCACAGATTTTGACATGTTTTGACCTGATGCTTTTGGGGATGATTCCTTTATTTATGAAGCAAATGGGACAAACACCTTCATGTATTCCTGTTTCACAAAATGAAATCAAACAGTTCAGTATGTATTGAGCATCAGTAGTATTCCAAAAAAATAAATAAAGCAGGGAGCGTACAAACTACAAAGGTTGCTAGTAGTAATTCAGCCATTTGTATGCAAGCAACCTGTCAAAATGTCAGCATACGGTATCTTCTAAGACCTATAATAAAGTCATAGATTTGCAATTTTCTCAGTGCAAGCATTAGTGCAGATTAATGATATGAAAGCCAATGAAAATCACTTTTGAAATTACAAAGGAAACACTAATTATACATTAAATTTTTGAGTTGCAGAATAATAATAGATATTATAAGATGTCTTTTTTCTGGCTGTGTATTTGTTCATAAATCACAACCAGTAAGGCTAATCCTTTTGGCAGTGTCTCAACAAAGTACATGGATATACTTTTAACAGTGGCAATTTCTTGCCACTGTTAAAAGAGAAAAGAGGAAAGAGAAAAGAGAAAAGCCACCTGGATTCTCTCATTTAAGCAAAAACTAGTTTTAGACTTGCATTGATTATTTAGAGCTGAACAGAAAACTCTACACATTTCTTCTGAATGTTTTATGAAGGATGCAGGAACCTGAAGGTCTTAGGAGAGTGTACAAGGAACAGCAGACAGGCTCCATAATGCTATTATCTGAGATTCATGGAGTCACAGAATGGCTGAAGGGACCTCTGAAGGTCTGTCCTTCTCCTCAAACAGGGAGTCTGTTGTCCACCTAGAGTCTGTTGCTCAGGGTCACATAGAGATTTTTTTTTTTTTTTTTTTTAATATTTCTAGGGATGGAGACTCCTCAATTTGCTGTCTGTCAGGAACCAGTCGGTATCCCCCTCTCTGTGCTGGCAAATAAAGTTATTCATGCATCATGTGGTACACAGATACATGTGGATGACTTTGCACTTCCCTTTGTTGAACTCCACAAGGTTCTTGTCAGTCCTTTTCTCCAGACTGGTGAGGTCTCTCTAAACATGAGTACAGCTCTCTTGTGTACCTGCCATTCCTCCCATTTTGTTACATTAACAGAATTCCTCAGAATACATTATTCTTCATCATTAACAAAGATGCTAAAACTTAAATTTTTCAGTGGTCTTTCCTGACACCTGCCAACTTAAGATGCATATACTGATAAACAGACTGACCAGTACAATATCTGAAATTCTTATATCTGTTGAAGATATATGACTGTATATGTTTTCTATTTCAGCTCTGTTTTTCCATTTTTTTTTCATGCCACTCATGCCTATATCCTACTTTCAGCTCAAATTTCTGCCTTTCTGCTTAAATAATTTACTTTTGATTTTGCAGTAACACAGACAAATGGGTTAGAGAAGCTTTTATTTGCAGTTAATTTTGTAAAGTTTTCAGGTATAGCACATTCCCTTCAAACACTACACTTTGTTAATAGACTTATTTTACTGACCTTCATTTTTATTGCTTAGCCTTTACTGAAACTGTGGGGGCAGCCTTTAAAAATAATAGTGCCAATGTCAATCACACAAAAACTACACACAAAAACCTTCTGCAAAATGATCAATTAAGGTCTAAATACAAATGCAGCATAGCTAGGCAAAGTGACTGGATTTACAGCCGCCAAAGCAAAGTATGCAATTAACTTCAAATGCCAAACTTCACATGCCATTAAAGTGGCTGTACATTAAAAACAACAACAAAAAAATCGTGAATTCCGCATTCATGATGAGTAGCCTTAAGAATTTTGGTGAACAAAAGCTATTCTGCTACACTCATTTGCAAGGGATATAATTAGTTGTTCTTTCACTTTCTTGGATAAAGATGGCACATATGAAAAATAATAGGCTGCCAATAGCCATTGGGTAAGAAGTATAATTTTAACAAAGAAGTATATTTAAAACAACAACAACAACAGATTTCAGCTGAATGTATACAGTGATTCAGAAGATTTTATGCCAAAAAAGGTCTATTTGCAATTTATATGATATGTGGTATTTCTTCGTTTGTTTTAATCTTCATGTTATAAAATTATCACAATGACAGTAGCATTTTACTAATGAATTTGCTTCAGTTTTAGTGGCACTAATCTGTTACAGCAAAAATACACCTACAACTTCTGGAGTGTTCAAGACTTCTTTGTGTGCACATAGCACAAAAATAGTTAGACTCCAAAAGTTGAAAAAGGTGTTGAAAAAAATGCATGTTGGCATTCATTCCATTCTATGTCCATGTCTGTGACAGCATAACAAATTAGAAGAACAAAAGTGAGTCAAATGTGGGAATAAAGAGCCATGATTTCTGCTGAAATTTAATTAAAATTAATATTGTCTTGTAGATTCATAATCAAGATTGCATAGTAAGAGCAAATTGTTTTGATTTCTGATTCAAAGTTACATAATTGTGAAGGCCCTGAAAGGTAATATTTTTATTTATTTTTTCTTGCTGATTTTGCACCTATATTCCTCAAAGTAAGTAGACACTAAAGACAGATAAATAGTTGTTTCATATATGGGCGTGGATGAGCAGGTTAGACAATAATTTGTAAAAATTACTTTTTTTTCTAGTGATTTTTTTTTTGTTATAAAACCAGAAACATTTCATATTTCTTGGAAGTAAAATTGTTTCTGTGATAGTATTTCCAGACAAAATATGGGGAAGTGAGGGAAGACCTGTTTTTCATGCAGCAAAGAGCCAACCCCCTTTTCAGATAATTTTTTAAATGTTTTTGACTCAGGATTTAAACATCATATTGCTTGTGTATGAGTCTTCCTATTAGACATATTCATCACTCAGCTAATTTAGAAAGTATTGGAAATTTTATCAGCATGTTTTAAATTATCATCCTGAACTATTTGATTTTCTGGAGTTAATATCTGTGTGTCCTTTTCTATAAAAAACATTTCTCTCTTTTCTTAATGTAGTGTTTTGGAATTTCATGGGTTTATAACTTCACGGATCACAGAGTAAAAGATCTTTGCTGCCTTTTCAGATTGCTGTCTTTCACTGTACAGAGACAAATTTTAAAGGGAACAAAAGGCCTTCCACCCCAAAAGAAATTTTAAAGTCTTAAATTGCATTGTTATGTCTACAGGGAAATGACTAGGTTGCTGACTTACCCCAAGCTTAGAGTCGTGCTGCAGAGCAGAATATTAGGGGCAGCTGGATACTTGCCATGAGAAACTAGGGTGGACATGGCACACAACCATGCTGACAGAGGTTAATAACAGCATCATGATGAAAAGCTGGATGCCATAGGTGCATAAGGGGAAGTTACAGATAGCTGGGAATGGGGGTTGGCAGAATTATAATAACTGGCAGCAATGAGTTATTATCAGTATTAGCATTCACTATCAGTAACAACATATAAAGCCAAGATTGCCTAAATAAACATTTTTTGAATGGATGTAGTGAGTCTGGGAAAATGTAATAAGGGGCAAGCTGTTTATATAAGAGTTAATTTAGACAGAGAAAGGAAGGTATGAGACCAATGAAATGAAGCATAAGGAAACAGGACAGGAGAAAACAAAGTAAGAACACAACATAATTGGGGCTGTCTGGAGGTATTTACAGCCCTGAGCTTGATTACTGTAGCTAAAGCATGAAAGGAAGTCAACATAATTCTGACCATGACACATGTGTTAAACCAATTTATATAACCAGGAGCAGGGACAAGAGTAAATGGGATGCATTCCTTGGTCAGAAGGAGGATGGTTGGGACAGAATGATCAGACACCCTTATATCACTGTGCCAAGTCTAGGCTTGATGTCATCAGCATCTTATCATACACTTCCTAGAAGATATCAAGATGGATTTCTTCAAGAAGCAGAAAAATTCACTCCTCCTTTCCCATTTACAACCCTTCCACTGCTTTCACCATGTGAGACAAAGGAAAATGCATGGGGTTTGTTGCAGTGTGATCCATTAGCAAGAAGTGCCAGTGGGTGGTTTGCTACTTATCCTAGTATTCTCGACCAGGATAAATGTTCAATCTCAATTCTGAAGAATACAGAAAATTGTTGGTTTGTTGTTGTTTTTTTTTTTTTTTTTTAGCTGATAACAAGGTACCTATTCAGTACAAGGAACTGAATCTACTTATTTCATATCTTCTGCATTTTATGGAGAAAGACAGTCTCCTTTTTTGCTACATAAATATGCCTTCATCTCCACAGAACTTTCTCTCCTATTGATACCTTTTTTATCTAGTATCTGCCAATTCAACATTTGGTGAATCATTGTCAAGCAATGACTAGCCATCCAGCAGCTTTAAGTTGGAAAAGTAATAGTATAACCATGCACAGACTTATCACATTAAAAATATCAGATAATATGATGTAATACACTTATTGTTGTCTCACTGTGTTATCCTGAACCTCTTATTTCCCAACTGCTCTACCATTACTATTAGTTTCCCAGCCTCTCCAGTTCCTGTTAAATTATCTGAGATTTGTTTCATATACTTTGTCCATCCTACTTCCAATTCCCCTCTGTACTTGAGCCATACAAGTAATGTGACTTCTAGTCAAGCAGGAGGCTGACTGCTCTGCAGATAATCCAGGGAGGTGTACATACTGACTTATTAGCTGTACAGTGTCAAACAAAATTGAGAGTCTTCTAACAGCCTCGTTTTATCTGCTTATCAAGGGAATTGATAAGATTTATTTTCATTAAGCTGGACACGGTTTTCACCAAAAAAATCATATTTTTGAAACTTTAGACTGTTAAATTTGGTTGAAATCAGCCAGAATCCGCCCATTAGGAGAAATAGCTGGTGGAGACAGATTACAGTTACTTATGTCTTTGTTTTCTGACGATTGTTCCAAATGTTTGCTTTTTTAAAAGACATGCAGATAATGCACTGTAATTCATGATCTGCAGTGACTGCACCTAATGCTTCTCAGGTATGACTGAGAAGAAGAGTAGAAAAGTCTTTGTAGGGACTAAAAGATCCATACTACAAAGAAACATCCCTATGCACACCAAAATTAAAACAAACAAACAAAAAACAAACAAACAAAAAAAACCTGTTAATAAATAAAACCACTAAAAGACCTACGTTTTATTTTAACTTTAGGAGTAGATGAAATAATTCAGCTTACTGGAATTAAGCCTTGAAAACAAACATCAGCAACAATAAAGCATCAGAGGGCATGAGGTTCCAGTTATGTAATGCCTCCGGTATGGAGTTCTGAGATACTGGTCAACACAAAGAAGTGCACAGGGTTCTAAGCTAATAGGGATGCATGTGGCATGTGAAGGATGGGCTAGGAAAGCATGGATGCCCACTTGATAGTGGTTGAAAGGTCACTTTCTAAAGTAGAATATTTACATGTTGAGTTGCATTCACTGACATCAAAAATGGATAACAAAGTTATCTAAAGGTGTAGTGTAGACATAAACAAAACACTGGACTTCTTTAGGAGCACTGGCATTTATAATAATTGTCTAAATATTCCATTAATCAGTTAATAATCAGTAAATTAATGTCCTAAAATATGACCAGAAAATTCTGACCTTAATTCTAACCTCTTTTTTTTTATTAAGTAGGAGATTAGTCATTCACACAGTGCATTTCTAACTCTTCATTTGTATTTTTTTTCACACCTGAGTGAAATATTCTGTTCAAACCTTCATTTTTTCACATATCCTGTGAAGTGTAAGACTTAAGCTTTCCTTAAAAAGTAAAAAGTACAATTGTATTTTGCAGAAGAGAAGGCATGGCTTAAAGTAGTGTAGAACATATCTCCACAGTAGTCCAGAGACAGATTTAAGCAACCTGTGCTCCAACACATCAGGTTTCAAGAAAATATTGATACAAAATCACTTCAGCCTCTCAGAAATAAGGCATCTGAGCCTTACAATTGGTACACAAATAGGCACTAGAACATCAAAAAACCTTCTGCCCCACTAGAGTCCCAGAGAGACAGACTGACTTGAATTGGTGGGATTACCCATAGAAAAATTAAGCTGTTTCACATCATTAACTTTTGAATTCCAAAATCTGGAGGCATTTTGGTCAATGCAGAGCTTCAGAAAGCAGGGTGTGATTACATCTATGCTTAATGTTTACCTTCCTATTTTGTAATTAACTATGTTTTGATTTCTTTTTCTTGATTAAAAGTACACGTCTTTTATTTTTGTTTCATTCTCTCAGTACCCATCCTCCAATAAATGAGGCAAAATTACAGAAAACTTACGAAGTTGTCAAATAAATTGAAATTAGAAAACCCCACAAAACCCCAATAAACCCTACAGAAAACAAATTAAATTGAATTTTAAAAATCCCACAGGAAACAAATAAACAAAAAATAAACCTCAAAAAAAAAAAAAAAAAAAAAAAAGAAATCACACAAAGAGAGATGTACATCTTGATCTCAGTTTTCAAGTATTTCTGTTGTAGTCTAGTCAGTCAGTGTAGAATGAGAGATTGGGTAAATCCCAGTTGACTACAGTGGAGGAAAAAATGCCAATAAATTCATTTAATGCAAGTGAACAACATGTAAAATGAGCCAACAAAAAAACAGGAGACACTGTCCCTCTTCTGACTTCTGAAACTCACAGAAATGGTTGCTGAGGAAAAAAAAAAAAAAAAGAGAAGAAAATCAAAAGTAGAGCTGAATTGACTTTTCTCAAAAATCTCAATAATATAGAAGCAACTGCTACCATGTATGAAGGTAAAACAGAGAAACTGCAAATGTGGCTTCAGAAAGAGTAGCAAAAATATATTTGGTTACGTCTCAAGCAAAGTATGTGCCATTACAGAGTTCTGTGTGAAAAGTTATTTTTTTCCCTTACTTTTAATTACCCTTCCACAATAGCAAATTAGATTACCAGGCACCAAAGTGCTATTATTTAAATATCAACACACTTACTTTCCTAATTTATAGACAAGCCAGCAATTCTATTTCATTTATTTACACAGCAAAGATATTACCAGTATGTGTTAGGAATACAAGGAATTTTTCAACACTTACAGTTTTCTGCAATTATTGCATAAGTATCTTTAATTATTCCTTTATTATTTTCACTTCTGAATGCTTACCTTCATTCTAGAGAGCAGATAACATTATCCAGCTGAAGAAGCTGGCAAAGATTTCCTTAATTTTCTTCACATTTTAATGCAAAAGCTGTTGACAAAGTTTCCCTAGAAGACAGGGGTGGGACAGGATAAACACTTTTAATACCTGAAATATCACTTCCAGCTTCTGAACACTTTTCTTCTCAAATTGAATTACTGAAGCAACACAAATTTAATTTACAACATTTTGTTATTCTTAATCTAGATATGAGCATATGAGCATAATAGACAGAATATGTGCTGAGCCAAAGTTGTATACAACCTCAATATAATCAGCATTTTTTTTGAGAGCTGATAGACTCTCCATCCCTGGAAACATTCAAGGCTAGATTGAACGTGGCTCTGAGCAACCTGACCAAGATAAAGTTGCCCCTGCTCTTTGCTATGGGGCTGGAGTAGATGGCAATTGAAGGTTCCTTCCAACACAAACCATTCTGACTCCATGGCTCTTTAATTTAAATTTCATACAAAAGTTTCAGCAGTTTCCTGTCAACACAGACTGTTAACTCCTTAAAAAAGAGAAAGTCAAAGGTTTTTGCGGAAAAAATATTAAAGTTCTTATGACGCTGTTTCACTAAAGAGCTGATATTCACACACAAAGAAAAGGTATTTAGGAAGCCAAAAACTATAAAAAATAAGCTGTCATGAACAGCTGCCTCTGTGTCTATATTTGCTATGAAAGAGAATATGTAGAGATTAGATACACTGGGGACTATGCTGGGAGTATGGGACAGTACAAGGAAAGTAGTAAAACTGGAAAGGTGTACAGTGTCTGTGCAAGCGCCCTGCTATCTTACTAGTCTAGGCAAAGGAAAACTAACTTACATTTAAGTTGTAGAAAAAATTAAAATATATTAAGTCATTATTATGCTCTCAAATCTTCAGTCTATATTTTGCTATATCTGTTGAAACAGAAGTTTCCTAGCCTTTGGTGAAGTGCTTAGTTTAATCAACTAGTGTAACATCACAATCAATACCATATTTGTGTTAGTCTTAACACTTACTAGCCAACATCTTTAAAAGCCTTAATGGCCACAAAGTGTAATCATTTCCTTTTGAGCCATCCCAGAGGAATAAATAAAAAGTGATGATACTAAAAAAAAAGACTTTATATCACCATAGTTACATATTTCAAAATATGCTTTACTTTCCCTTTCTAATAAAGTCATAGGCCCTATTCATAACTAGCAATATGAGTTATAATTTTTACTTACTGCTTATGAATCTGATAAAGAGATAATTTATGCATTCCATAAATTGGAGAAGAAAAATGAAGAAAAATGAGGAGATCCTTAGGGCAGCAAGGAGGATGCACAGAAAACACTACTCTGGACTTCAGGAAAGCAGACCTTTGTCTCTTCAGAGATCAGCTTCCTGTAATCTGGTTATTATTCAGGGATCACCTCCTCCAAGACTAGAAGGCTGCACACTCACAAAATTCAGGCAAAACCCCAGGAAGCTTTGTTCTTGTGTGAACAAGAAGCTCCTGGACAAACTCGAAACAAATAAAAATGGAAGTTTAGAGAGCATGGAAGCAAGGACAGGTAGCCTGGGAGGAAAACTGAGGGATTGTTTGAGCAGCCAGTGATCAAGCTAGGACACTTAAAGCCCTGATAGAATTAAGTCTCCCCAGAGACCTCAAGGGCAACAAAAAAAATTATATGCACCTGGGTGATAAATGGAAGAGTACATTTCCTAATGTGGTTCCTGTTTGGAAAGAAACAGGAGACTTGGTTACTCAGGACAATGAGAAGGCTGAGGTATTCAGTGATGTCTTTGTCTCAGTCTTCAATGGAAAATGCTCCACCACACCACCTGCATGGTAGACGGCAAAGGCAGGGAGTGGGAAAATGAACTGCCAGCTATAAGTGAAAACCAAATTTGAGAATATCTAAGGAACCTGAAGAAGTCCATGGCAGCTAATGAGATGCATCTGTGTGTTCTGAGAGATCTGACAGAAGAAGTGGCTAAGCCAGTAGCCATCATATGAATTTGATGGAAAAACCATTTAGTGAATAAGAAATTGGCTACATGGTCACACTTGAAGAGTTGATGTCAATGGCTTGATGTCCAAGTGGAAACCAGTGATAAATGACCTCCCTCAGGATTTGGTCTTGGTATCAGCTTTTTTTAACATCTTTATTGATGACATGGAGATTGGAATCGAGTACACCCTCAGCAAGTTTGCTGACAGCATCAAGCTGTGTGGTGCAGTCAACATCCTGAAAGGAAGGTTTAACATCCAGAGGGACTTTGACAAGCTTGGGAGATGGGCCTGTGAGAAACTTGTGACATTCGGCAAGGTCAAATGCAAGATCCTGGACCTGTTTCAGGACAATCCCAGCACCAATACAGGCTGTGAGGAGAATGGATTGAGGTGATTCCTCTGGAGAAAGACATGGGGAAGTCTGTAGATGAAAAGTTCAATATGACTCAGCAATGTGCACTTGAAACCCATAAATGACTTCCTGGGCTGCATCAAAAGACATGTGACCAACATGCCACATGTCTCCCCCCTTGGCTTTGTTCTTGTGGGACCACATTTGGAGTACTGCATCCAGTTTTGGAGTCTTTAACGGAAGAAAAACCTCGACATATTGGAACAAGTCCAGAGTAAAGCCACTAAATTGAACACAAGGCTAGAGCACCTGTCCTATGAGGACATGCTGAGTTGGGCTTGCTGAGCATGGAGAAGGCTCCAAGGAGACCTTAAAACAGCCTTCCTACAGGGACCACAAGATGGTTGGAGAGTGACTTTTCATAAGGATATGAAGTGATAGGACAAGAGGTAATGGCTTCAGATTGAAAGAGGGTGGATTTTGTTTAGATATTTGGAGGAACTTCTTTGTACGAGGGTGAACGAGGAACTTCTAGTACGAGGTACTAGAACATGTGGCCCAGAGAAGCTGTGGTTGTCCCATCCATGAAGTTATTCAGATATAGGCTGGATGGGACTTTAAGCAATCTGGTCTAGTAGAAGGGGGTCTCTGCCAATGGCAGGGGGATTGGAACAACGTAATCTTCAAGTCCCTTCAAATCAAACCAAACCATTCTATGATTCTGTGTAAACTGGGGTTTCACATTCAAATTTGAAGTGATCTTTTAGAAATATATTTTTATTTTCTACATCTGAATAAGGATTAGAAATAAACCCTCATTTTAATTATAATTTTTAAAAATATCACATAAGAATATGCTTTATGATCAGTTTTGGTAGTTTATATTGTAACAGAAAAAATAAAACAAAAAACCCCACATGCTTTTAAATTATATTTTTTCTTTCCTCTTTATTACTGAATGAAGCATATGTAAACATTTTTTAAAATTTCAACTGGAAATATATATATATATATATATATATATATGGGACGATTTTTGTGTCACTAAAAAAATACATTGACATTATTACATGAACTCTGATAAACCTCCAATAACTGACCTAAATGCTCAGTATACTGAAATATTGTATACATGATAAATATTTTCCTCAGTAGCTGGGGGTAGAGAGAAAGAGAGTGCAATCCTTTATGTTGTTTAGGGAGTACTATGAATAGAACCAAATGAATTCTCCATGAATACATTCATATTATACTGTAAAATGCAATCATATGACAAGTGTCTGGGAAAAAGTGCTCGGAAGAAAATCATCAACAGTTAGACTTTTGAAATAGGTAGGATACATTGCATATTTTACCACTAGCAAAATTGCTATAATTAGAAAGTAAAATTCATGACTTGCTATGCATAACATTATATCTTTATCGATACACAGAAAAAGATTTTTTCATATAAACTTTAAAAAATATTATTTAATGCTTCATACAATATAATGAAATATGTGTTACTGCAAAAGCAATCAGCTTAGACAGCTCATTAATCTTTCTCATGCAAATATTGTGATCCCTCTATCTTTCCTCAACTATTTTGTGTGTATGATTTAAAGATCAAAGAAATGATAACTAGTTTCCATGACAGCTTGAGATACAATGTGTTCTGCAATATGATGAACAATTAAATTCTGATTTAATTTCCTTTATTATTTTATGGTAACATAACATTAACAAAATAAATATGCTCTGATTGTGCTGTGTGGAGGAAGCGGTTTCCTGCCTTAGCACTACATTCACATATTTTCTGAAGCTTACCAGATTTCCACTAGTCTAAATAATTAGTACTGACACAGTATTCTTTCACAGAGCTTAAAATTATATCTCCACAGCCCTCATTTTGTAATGATACCCAAACCAACTCTCATGGAGACATCTTGTGCAAGCAATGCAGCTGCAGTTCTCCTCCCGGGTTATGTTAAGAAACTCTTAAATTGGCTTCAGTATTTGAGTCAGCTTGCTCAGAATTTGCTAATTTGGATATTTCCAATTGGCCCTACTATGCTAAATGCTCTGAAAGAAATGTTTCCAATACTTTCAGGAGACTTTGGTGTAAAGTCTGAACATCGTGTAGCAACAAATTGCATATAAATGATACAAACTGTATGTAAACTCATATTTTATTTTTGTTCTTAATATATTAAACTCTGACAGGTTTGTTAAGATCAAGTCCTGTGTTTGATTCAAAAGGTTGGGATGATCTGAAGTTGTCAGTATTTATTGCAGATAAATAAATATATAAATAATAAATAATGTAAATAACAAATAAATAATGTTTCTGAGCTTTTGAGGGACATTCCCTTTGGATGTACTGAAATTTTTCTCTTTAGATATAATACACAAAATGTGTCATTATCTGCAGATGTGCTGAGAGTATGCTCTCCCTTTTCTGGAAATAAAATTAGTTAAAAATTTGTTAGCATAAAGGCATAACCAACTAGTATAAAAACTGTATCCTAAATAGAAAAAATGTGTCAAACAAAGGAAAATTTATATGTTCCACATTCATAACTATATGTTGTATGACTATCTTCCAGATTTTTTGATATCTCTTCTTTGTGGTGGTTATCAATACATAGATAGTGAAATGACATTCACGACAAGTTTTCATTTGAAAATGAAAAGTGTTCAATATTTTATTTTCATTCTCCTCAGGAAAAGATATTAAAGTTATAAATGCTATGAACAGAGTAACTTCCTTTACTATGAGATATAAAGAATTGTTTTGTCTACTGCACCAGTGACAATGTGAACTCCTTAAGTAAAACTGGTTTACAAGGTTGTTTCAGGTCAAGTGTTATAAAAACAGTCACTGAGCAGTAAAAACACTGGATGCTCTATCCTATAATCTTTCTAGCTGTAATTATGCTTAATTTCGCTATTTTGTTCCATGAAGAAAACTGTAAAAGTAATCAGTAGTTTTCAATATGTTGCAAAACTCAAGTGCTCTGTAAAGAAAGGTCAGAACATCTTTGCCCAAAAGAGTGTCTGCTCGTTTCAGGTGTTGTTCAATTTGTAAGTTAATATACAAAAATACTAGAGCTTTTCACCCACTTTTTTCTCAGCTCACTTTCCTTGGCTAGTTTGGACTAAATAGCTGACATATGCCACAGCAAATATTGCAGGAAACAATGACATTTCAAGCTATGACTAGATAGAATGTGGATGTCATAAGGACTTAAAACATGTACACAGAGAGAACTGAGTTACTTAGTACTTTAAACATGATTAGTCAAACTTACTATTAACTGCAATGAGGACAGATAAACTAAAAATCTGTTTATTTGGTTTTTTGGCCCACTGTGCTTCATTAAGTATCACCAATAGAGAATCAAAGTAAGGCCTAAGCATCAAAGAATTTTCAAAAGCACAAAAATCAAGTAATTTATACACAGAGGGACACACATAATTGAAATCTGAAATTACCACAAATCTACACAAACAAATACACTCTTTACAAAACAGTTTACAAGTGCTTAGGGTTTAGCTTTTTGTTTTTGAGAGGGTTTCCTTACACAGTTCAAAGAAGAAATCACATTAAACCTGAGGAGCTCAGCTTTATCACATTTTAGGATATTCCATCTGACACTTCATCTACAACTCAAAAAAACCATAGGAATCCTTCCACAATTAAGCGATCTTTACTAACAAGGGTCCAAAAAACTTCTTAATTTAAACTATTTAACTGTTTAAATTGCAACTGCCCCCAAATCGGTGAATGTCTGTCTTCCAAGGAGACACAGGCTCTGCCCCAAGTACACATCCCAAAACCCTGATGCAAATAAGCAATTAAAATAAAATTGCCAGAGGCTTACTTGATCACAATGATGTAATTTAGGAAAAAACCCAAAGCACATGCTCCCTTCCGAAAAACTCCACCAAACCAAACAAGATTTTCAGACTCCTTGATGTTTTGATTCAGATTTTGAAATGATTATCAGTTTCATTTGAAATATTTTTAAATAAGAAATCTGATTTCATGTGCACAACTAGATCTGAAAAGGAAAATTTCTCATATAAATCTTTTGATATACAGTATTAATTTGTCATTAATTCAGTATTATATATGTATTTCAATCCTTGAGATGTCTATAAAAGAACCAAAATTCTAAAAATGCAATTAAACTATCACCACTATTTTAGTTCTAGCTAAAATATTAAGCATGAACTTGCTGAAAGATTACTTTGAACTCCAGAGAAACAGAATGTATGTGTTTCATTGAGTTATTTTACTAATAAAGAGAGGAAGAGCAATGAAAAGTTTATGTAATTCAATAGTTACCTTAGTTGCACTTGCATACATCATATTGTCAGAAAGTCTGAATTCTACAGGCAGGAAGAAATGTTCAAAACTCAAAATCCATTAAGCATATGGTGATTAAGTAATGAATTAAGATTGTCCAAAAATGATAGAAAATGCCAGTTATCTGTTTTCCCCAATTAAAATATCTTATGAATCTAGTGATGCATACATTGTTCTAGAGGTGCTTCTTCTAGTATATTCAAAAACAATTAAACCAGAGTATTTTATAATATCATGCCATAACTCACTAAAAATTTAGATCTTTATGAAACAACAGACAACCATAAGATCCACATACAGATGTAGAAAGATAGCTCTGAAGTATGGCACTTATTTTTTTAATCATAACCTGAAAGCTTAGATCACTATATCAGGACATAATTCGCAGCAAAAGAATGCAGAAATTATTTTCATCATCAATCTCTTAAGAAATTTTCTCTGTTTTTTGGAAGAAAATAGGAAGCATGGAATTAATAAACACAGTCAATAACTACAAGTCTTTAAAAAACAAAAAGGTCTTCTTCCCTTAACTCTCTAAGTGCAGCTTCTGTAAATAAAGATAAATCAACAGCAAATACAAATAGTTTACTCCATAGATTGTTGAAAAATACCATACAGAAATCTGCCATAAACCCCCTGTTGATTAAAATGCCAGTGAGAAACACATTGTGGGACAATATGTACCAATATAGATTGTTGTTAATTGCCTTCTGTTGTGACCTCTATCCACAGCAGGTCAAATTGTGGTCTAACTTATGTCACTGTAACCTCAGTGGAATTAATGATTTGCATGGGCATTAGAAAACAGATTTGAGCCTTGAATAACCATAGATGTTGTAGTTTGATGTGTGTGAATGAGTTCTGTCTTATCATGCATATGATATACTTTTCAATCTTTATTTTAATAAAAAAAAGTAAAGCTGGATCCTTAGAGATAAAAAGCATCAACGTTTTATTTTTCAGAATTACGAGGATATAGTGTAGTATGTTTTCTCCTCAAAGCAAATTTACTTGAGATTCTAGACCAAACTTTTTTAAAAAAAGCAAGACCATGTGGACCCTTGGAGTGCCAAAGGAATGGAGGGAGCCAAAGCAATAGGAGATGTAAACGGAAAAAAAAAAAAAATTGGTTTTGTTTGTTGCCAAAAGGTTATTTTGAACACAAAATAACCTTTCCATTTTAGGAATCATGCAGCCTTTTACCTCATTTACAGCTCCCTGCATTATATATAGTTATAGAATTCTTGGACTGGTATTAATGGAAGACAAATTCTTAAAGTTGACAGATTTTTAAGGCAACATGTAAGACAGGAATCTCCATATCCTAAATTGCATTTTCTGTTTGAATATCTACCTTTCTATGTGAGATATGCTCTTTCTCAGACTACTGTCATATTCTCATATTCTCACACAATCTTTTTGTTATTATCTAGTCTTTCTCCCTGGCTAAAGAGCACGAAGTCTGTGTAAATACATCAGATTTCAGAAAAGAAAAAAATTCTTCTACTCTTTTCCATCTTTTTATTTGCCTTGGTCTTACTAAATACATATAAGAAAGAAAAAATGTAAGTTGTTAGAAAAAATCTGGAACGCACATGCAGTTTAGGAAAGAGAAATTGTTTGTGCTTTCTGTGAGATCATGCCTGCAGGAATTAACATTTAAGAAAAGGTGACATGCAATTCATATTTCATAATCACAGTCTCAGCACATAATTTTTCTCTTAGGTGTAACCTTCAAGTTTTCTTCCTTCTTTTTTCTTTTTAATTTTTTTTAATTTTTGCACAAACACAGAAAAAAATCTGCTTCTATTCCATAACTCTTAGTATGCCTGCCTTTGTTGATATTTCTTGCTGCTTCTGTAAGCTTGGAAAGCATTCCAGAAAACTAACATCGAGATGGATGGTAGCAATAACAAGTATTTTTATTAATACTCATTACTATCTTCTCAGGTTTTTAATGAATTAATTAATGGATGAGCTGCATCGGATGCTGAGATCAAACTATGAAACAAAAGAGCTGCTGAACAAGCAGAAAACATAGAAGACTGAGACTACTGCTGTTATTAGTTGTACAGGTGAAGAAAAAATTGGCATTGCTTCCAGGCAATTGCAATAAAGCTGAACAGAAGACTGTAGAGGAATGCTATCAAATACATATTCATTCCTGAGGTACAATGGAAACACACAATCATTTGATAATATGAATAGTCATAACCCCAAGTAGTTTAATAGAATTGCAGCAATTCGAATTAATTGGTTCTCTTTAAAACTTCCTAAAAGTCACTGCTATAATGGTAATATTTTCCAGAGCTTCTGAACAACTAACACTAACTGGATGCATAAATGCTGCAATGTACAAGAATGATAGAAAGGAGGGTCCAGCATTGCACAAAATCTTTTGTAGACTAACAGGCACAGAAAAGTAAAATGAAGCTGACAGCATTTCAAAACCCGTAATGCTTTGAGTCGCAGGGATTGGGTTATGAGTTTGGTTCTGAATTATGAAACATCACAGAAGCTACAGAAGCACAGACAATCTAAAAAAAAGTATCCACTTTTTGTCATCATTATCTTTTTATGATAAATGCTCAGTCTGTTCAAAGGTAGATTCACAGGTTCTCAAGAAAACTAATTACTGATGTGAATAGTATTTTCTTTGCTGTGAAAAAATCCACATAGCAGGTGTTGATGGAGATAAAAAAGTATGTGTTTAGCCATTCTCCACACTGAAAGGGAAGTGATAAAACTGCCTTAAATTTCTATTTTTTTTTTTGTTAGAAACTTACAAATTTTAATAGAAAAATATTTTAAAATTGACAATAGCTGATAAGGTTCTTCAATTTTAGGTCATCTGTTTTCCTATTTTTGGATGGGATAGAGTTAATTTTCTTCCATATAGCTGGTACAGAACTGTGTTTTTGATTTAGTGGGAAATAATGTTTTGGTTTTTACTCAGTAGTGTTTGCTCTAAATCAAGTACTTTTTAGTCTCCTATGCTCTGACAGCCAGCAGGTCCACAAGAAGCCAGGAGGGAGCATGTCCCTGAATAGCTGACCCAAAATGGCCAAGATATTCCATACAATAGAATGTCATGCCCTGTATATAAACTGAGAGGAGTTGGCTAGTATCTGCCAACCCCAGCTCAGGGATGGGCTGGACACAAGCCAGCAGGTATTGAGTGATTGTATCCTTCATCACTTTTTTTTCTTGGGTTTTATTCTTCTCTTTCCTTTTCATTACAATTTATTATTATTATATTTTACCTTTTTTTTAGTTATTAAACTGTTCTTCTCTCAACCCACAGGTTTTGCCTTTTTTGATTCTTCTCCCCATCCCATGTGGGAGGGGAGACTGAGTGGATTGCTGAGTAGTGCTGTGTTGCCAGCTGGGGTTAGCCCATGACAGCTGTACACTTTAGGGGTAGTTCTCCTGGGCTCCTGAGGCAGAATGAGCAAAACCAGTAAGCCATCAAACTGCAAGTATTGAAGAGCACCTCAACATCATCATACTGGGCTCACATTATTTACTATGGGATGATTACACAGAGACTGGTGTCATTATAAAGATGCACCAGAGACCAGTTTCATTATCATTTGAGCAATGTCAAGGTTAATGTCATTGGATGTTCAAGAACTGCAAGCTCTGCCTGGAGCTCCTGGGCAGCAGTGCTTTTCCTATACAGCTCAGCTGCTGTTCAAACAGCAGGAGCAAAAGAGGCATCTGTACAGTTAACACATAAAGAAAACGGGCTCTTTACAGTCACTAATGCTGTACCTTGATGTTAAGGTAGCTTAAAATGATAGCTGTTTCCACTAATATTAAAAAATAACCTGAAAGGAGAGAAAACAATCTAGAAAAACAGGAGTAACTTGCATTAGATTGTGTGGTTTGAGAAGGGAAACCAAAACCAAAACCAGCACAAGGTATAGTTATTGGCAATTTATTTTGTAATAGCTTTGGGATGGAAACTAGTCATTTGACGCTGCATAGCAGTGTGTTTTTCCTGTCATAATATTAGAAATCGGACTGTATTTTAATGAGTTTGGAGGTAAAGCAGTATGTGTGTCTCTGTGTGTGTGTAGGTAGCTTTAAATCACACCATTACTGAACTAATATAGCAAGTAGGATTTAGGATCTTGGTATTCCATATCTTTCTGATATACACTAATTTAGGAAATTGCATAAACCATAAATAAACTTGTTGAGACAGATGTGTCTTGAGAGGATGGACTCATCCACATTCACACCATTTCCACTACAAAACAAACAGCCCCCAGACACCCCACCTCCCTCTGAAGTCTTAAGAAAATCCCTTTGTAGCCAAGTAATTTATTGCAAAAGCTATAGTCTACAAGGTTTCTCAGCACAGTCTTGCTGATACACAGAAGGCTGCCACTTATGAATTACAACAAACCTTACACACATTTTTTCTCATCTGAGCAATAACCAAGAGGTGTCTTTACACTTCCAATGATGGAAAAGCAAAGATAAATATTAAACTGGATGTACGACAACTGGTATTAAAATCAAGGCCAACTGCTGTCCCACAGAACTGGCAGAGTCATTCAGCTTCAGCTCTTAGCTTATTTCTGATTATTCATGTTTTTATAAGAACACTGAGCTCCCATCAATTTTATATTTCTTTTTTGTCATGGTAAAGGAAATCTTTACCTGAACTTTTACTAACATATTTTTTCTGAGCATAATGGAAATCAAAATACAAAAAACTAAAAATATTCATTAGCCTTCCAACAACAGACAGAAGAAAAATTACCCCATTTTCTTGCAGAATAATGACAGCAGGAAGATGCTCAAGATGCACATATGGGAGAGAAGGTAGAGACTGAGGTTAGGACTATGTGCTTAAATACACCCTATAAAAATCAAACCATGTGAATAACAGTTTATCATCTAAATAGATATTTGCAATCTTATCAGACTTCAACATAACCACACATCCTGCAGTTTCTCTTCTAGGGGGGTTACTCTTTTTTTACAGGCTTTAAAATTCAAGTAAGGGTAAATCCAATCCCATGGAAAAGACTCTACCATGTACATATGATCCAGGGCTGCAACTAGATCTTGTCTACGCTGAGCTTCACTGCTGCACTTCTAATTTCACTGGCACTGTCTTGCTTTGTGCTCCACACTTATTCAGTAGTCACTGCCTTCAGTTCTGTTACCTCTGAGATCTCAGTCTCTTGTCCTTGTATCTTGGCTGAAGTTGAACTCTAGAGCACAGTCTTTTTATTCATTGACATTGTTGTTCTGCTGTTTAAAAAAAAAAAAAAAAGGGTACAAGCTGAGGGTTCAATTACAGAGGGCAGTTGCATTGCCCCAGGGGGTGGAGAAACCTACAAACTGTGAATCGGAGTTACAATATGCCTGCTATTTCTCTTCTTCTATAAAGTCATTGATGTATCCCCCTACACCACCCCTATACTTAATTATATACTAAGGCATGTATAATTAATTAATTATACATGCTCTGATACAGCTGCACTGGCCGTAACACTGGGAGGGGAAAAACTGAGCCTACCACCTGTGCAGGAGGGGAAATAATAGCTCTATTGAGGCTGTCTTGGACTTCCTTGTTGTACTGTTCCTAGATTATAACTTTAAAAAAGGAAAAAGAAAAGAGAAAATGTTAGAAACTAAGCACTTTTTCCAGGAGTTTGTTTTATTTTACTGGGCTTTGGATCAAACTTTTGGTTTGAAAATCATGTGTAGATGTAAAATTAGTTTGTCTAGCAGGATATACATTTTCTCTCAAGGGATGTCTGACAATCTGTTAACACAGTGTATAATGGAGAGGGTAGGGGGCAGATCACAGGCCAGATTGTTAGCTAGTATAAAAGAGGTGTTAATGCCATTGACTTTAATAGGGCTACGTCAATATCCACCATCTTAAGATTCTCTGTATCACAGCCCACAGACCACTTGCGGCTTGCAAAGCCTTTGTATTCAGTCCACAAAGGGACTTTTTAATTGTGGCTATACTTGACAGAATCATAAAAATGTACTATTATCAGTTTACTCAGTGATTCTCTAGCATTCCTAAGGATTAACCTCTCTCCTTGGAAGCATACAGAGTTGTGAGAAAACCTTCTCAGCTAAATCCAAGTTCAATTCAGAAGCGACCATTGGAAACTTTCATTAAACCATTTATATTGTGATAACTCATTTTGAACACATGCTGTCTCAATTTATTAGCAAGGAAATTTAGCTGTGAAGATTCCACGTTTGAGTATATTACGAAAAATATGTGGGTTTTTTTAAGTAACTTTTTATATTTAATGTATCACCTTATAAATGTAAGACAAAAAATCAACACAGTGAAATCTTTATAATGCTGTTCTCAGACTGATGTCTTTTCTGTCATGGGTTCCAGCATGAACAAATTTTTCAGGTTTTCCATTTTGTATTCAAATTAATTAAAGTTAACCAAATATAGAAAATATGCAATATGCAATTATTACTGTGGAATAGAAGTTCTTACTTATGAATAAAAGGTGACCTTTCTCTCCAGAAGTCAGTTGGAAAATAAACCTGAATGTCTTCATGTAACTAGAATTGAAATGACTTCTCTAGGGTTTGACTATGTGCCATGTTTGCTTATTCTTCCTAAACAATAGTATTCACAATATTAAAGACTTAAAAGACAGAGTCAAGTCCTCCCAAGTTTCCTGCACTAGTTTTTCCTTCCCTCCAGATCGTGCCTGATAATAAAAAAATAAAGGATAATCACTTTGTAGTAAGTAGTTGTGGGGGTTTTGTAGCTAAAAAGCCTTTAATGCTTCAAGCTTCATTTTATAGTCTGCCCCAAACTCCTCCACCAAGCAGTAAAAACCCCTTTTTTCTCCAAATGAAAGCTATATCTGTATATGTGAATACTAAAGAACAGCTGGGCCACAGAGAAATCATCAAATATTGTGGAAGTTGGCAATATCAAAACTGTTTATGTTGGAATAACTTTTCCCCAAGAGGTGGGTGCACTTTGGCAGCCAGTGAAATGATCCCCAGATACCCATGACTCCCACTGCTGTTCATATGTTAAATATGCACCAAATTGTGTATACAGAACACACATGTCAAAAGTTGACATCAGTGAGGAACAGATAATCCTCTAAAGGCAGAATGAGTTAAGTAATTTTGTTGAACTATCATAAAGTTGCACAGGCTTCTTGGACAGTATGGCAAAAAAAAAAAAAAAAAAAAAGGATGGCAAAGAATTACTGTTATTAACAAAGTTATCTTAACATAAAAGGTTTAAAACACAAGGAAAGTTTATCACAAGACTGTTAAAGATTCCTGTAATTATATTTTCATCAAAACTTTTTTTTTGTTTTAAATATACAATGTTAACCAAATTTACTCTAGAGACTAGTGTCAATTTTAATTTCTCTTCATTTTTTACCACTAGGGTGCTGATGTCTAATATACCACTGAAAGATTTTTTTGTTTGTTTTTTTAATATGTTGGTATTGTAAATAATTTGTAAATATGGCTATATATCTTTCAGACAATTTCCTTAGTGCTCAAATCCAGAGTGAAAATTTGGCAGGATAATCCTAAATTTTCTTCCTATCATTCTTTCTTTGTACATGAACATACGGGTATTGGGTGAGCCCACTTAAGATGATGGTCAATAAAATCTACATTTTTAAAAATGCTTTGGTCTTTAACTAAATAATCTAAAACCACAAGAAATATCTGTCTGTAAACAATGTTATTATAAAATTTCTTCTAATCGTGCTGCTTCATACAAACTTTTTTTTTGCCCCCAGATTTATGCTATAATTTCGTCCCGTTCTAGCAGCAGAAAACATTAGCTATTTTAGTATTTCAAGAAGAAACTAAATATCAAATAAACCAAAGAAACTTTTGTACATTCTAATACATAAAAATTTGTGCAAAAATTTAGAACTTTACCTTTCCAGTCTGTTACACATTGATCATAAGAAATGAAATATATGCACGCCACAAAACAGTAACAACTTAAACAAAAGTTCAGAATTTATGTTCACATTTTGCTCCAGACTGCATTTAAAACTCTCACCTCTACAGGCAGTGAAAGACAAAAAGTGAAAATCAAATCAAGGCAAAAACTCAAATAAACTCATTCAGGATTTTGAGTGGAGCCAAACAATTCCTATCACCTAAGAATGAATGCAAACAACTTATTCTACTTGTGATGTTGACAAAAACTTTTTCAATGGAAAATAAAGCACTCTCCCATTTTATCAAACTAGATAAAAAAGGGAGTTGGCTATAATAGCGTGTACTTCTTTATGCAATTAAAGTAATACTAACAGTATTGAGGACTGTTTCAGCCTATATAGAACATGTAATACAGACCAGAGAAGATCTCTGGTATTCTAAGTCGAGGTTCATCTACTGAAGTCATATATTGCATAAGAGAGCATTTGTAAAGCAAGAAGTAGTAGACTGTAAAAGCTGGTATGACTGCAAAATTTACAACACAAGAAGCATTCAAGAAAACCCAGAAAACAGTTGGTGTTTGAAACCTTTTTTCCCTTCTGTGGTAAAAACATTCCTAACCAGATTAATTTCTTAGCTGTATCTGGTTTTGATCATATCTCAAGTGATGCAATGGAAAGAAGATTCTAAGCACAAACAGTGGGCCAACTATTTATACAGCCATACTTGTGCAATAGAATGTGTAATTCTCATTTCTCAAAAGTGAATTTTTCAAGAGGCTTTCTGGCTCAGTCCAGAAATCCTCAGTTCAGTTTCCTTCTTTCAGCTCATGAGCAATTTGTAGTTTATTGGGTAGATGGATATGTGCACAGCAACATCATTCCAGAGCACAACACACTGCAAAATGACCTTTTCATTTTTGTTATTTGTACCCTTTAAACTACTCTGTTCACTTAGTCCTTTACCAAACACACACTTATACTTTTTTTAAAAAGTAATTATATTCCTTTTTTTTAAAAATGTTGCTTGCCTTTTTAAGCCGAGACCATTGGTTAAATGAAGCTCTCTTTTTTGCCAGAGCCCCTGATTTTCCTCTCTGTTTTTTGTGACTTGTACTTTCTTTCAGTTAATGTGCCTCAAAAGCAAATTTTCACTCTCTGAGACAAATAATGTCTTGATTTAATGTTATCTACCTGATTAAATGTTAAATTAAATATATTAGATTTTGTTGTTCATAAATGTTTTCAAGAGTCACTAGCAGGTTGTAGGCTCTACTGAACACTATAGAATTTTTTACTGCAAATAGTAAACTGCAAATAGTAAACTGCTTTTTTTCCCTTCCATGACTGGAAGGAAAAAAAGCGATATTCTGCTCTGATTCTATTTCAACCCTTTGTATGTTTAGATGCCTAGAACATCTGAAAATTATCTTTCAAGGAAGGTCAAAAGATGATAACCAGTGGTACAGCTTTTTATGTAAACATCCCAAAACCTTCGTTTTTTGGTCCTGCCATTTCTTTCCAGCCATTATTATCTACACTCTGCAATTCTTAAATAAGCATTTTCTTATACAAAGATTATTGTGGAATGATGTATGGGAGTATGTCCTCTCTGTAAATTAAACAGTTCCCACTTTCATGGGATGGCACCAAGAGCAAAAAAATATAACTTCTTTTAAATTTTTCTTGAGTTATCTCATTGCCAACTTCTGATAAACTAAGATTCTATTCAATAACAACAGTTTTGTAAGGACAAATAGATAGAGAAGTGGGACATCCAAACAGAAAGTACCAAAATTAAAACTCATTTAAATAGATGGCTCCTGCATGTGTCCAGTTGTCTGTGTCTTCTCCTTCCATGAATCACTTTGAAGATGAGGTCATCCTGAGAACTTGTGAGACTGCTGAGGCCCTGCCTAAAAATTAGAGAAAGTGATGGTAAATCAGTCCAGCATAAATAACTTTCAAAAAACTCCCAACATTACCGAGGCTCAGAGATGCATTACACTTCATTATTTATGAACCTTTCATATTTTTCTGATGGAGACAAATAGCTAAAAAAAAGAGGATAAGCATGTTGTTGCAATATTTCCTGCCTGCCTATACAGATCCCTGGTTTTGGTTAACTCACAAAACTGACCCCGAAATTGCCTGAACACAGCACAGACTGCTGGAGTCGAGGCAGTCACCAAGTTCCATGTATCAGAAATTCCACACTTAAGCCATGCCGTCAATTAGACAGGTCCCACTGTAATGGTGTGTCTTCTGTCAGACATTTCTGAATAGACCCTTGTTCCATTTGATACTATCCTGAGGAGGCTTTATCACAGTTCTGATGCATGGTAACCTGATAAGACTTTATTTAGCACCCTTCTATCACTATTTAACCTCAACATGCATCTGAAATCTACCATTAAAATAGCAGAGTTTTGGGGGTTTTTTGGTGATGGAGTGCTCACCGGTGGTTAAAGCAGATTAGCTAAGGGTTTTTATTACAAAATAGAGTTTGTATCCCACAGTCTCAATAAATCCTTGGTAACAGGAGTTGCATCATCTAAAAGGCTAGCTGTTCATACCTGATAAGGTTTCTAAGAGCATAAAAATCTCTAAACAAACCAATTCTGTGAGAGAGACATTTATAAGGTGTCAGCATTATTGTTAGATAATGCTTTAATTGAGATGTCTATACATTTCTTAGGACACTAAGAAAATACCTTATTATAATAATGCTTGAGAAATTCAGATAAGCTATTTTACAGAGGAAGCAAGAAATTAACATTTCAGGTTAGTGTATTTAAATCTAAACCCAAGCCCCCCTAACATTTAACAGAGTATGTATAACTAAAAGCTCTTCAGTTGGTTCAGGAAATGTTGACACCAATTATTCAACTTATTTAAAAGTTATTGATCTGTCAGTCAACAGTACAGGATCAAATGTAAAAAGAGTTAAGAAGATGCTTCAGAGTCATCAGATTCTTTTATCTTTTTCCCTCAAAGAAAAAAATAGCATTCAAGAAATTAAGTGATTAATTAAATGTATGCTTATATGACTTAAACAACTTCTTATGTAAATATAATATGTATTTTTGATGTACATATCTCTTTATTCAGCCAGCATTTTGGAGACAGAATTGTTTTTAAAGTTTTCCTCTCCTCCAGGTATATTCTGTACTGACTACTGCATCTACAGCCAGGTTATGTCTCCCAGACATCACATGCAGTGACAAGTAGCTTATTCTAAACACTAGCTAGATTTCACTATCTCTAGTAAACTTCTGTTGCAGGTTCACCATTAAAAAGATAATATTCAACCCTTTATTTGAGCTAAAGTAGATGGGTTTGTGGTTTTAGGGAAAACGTGTTAAGGAGGTATATTAAAGAAGATGAAAAAGCATGTCAGAATCTAGGAACTATCTGTGGAGTTCAGAATGGCTTTTCAATTTATAATGCTAAAATAAAGAAAATGTTATATATATATAGTATATGCTTTATGTGGTATACAAATAACACTTGTGTGCATGCACCAACATGTAAATTTATATAAGAGCTCTACAGGAAATTAATAATTAATTTTGTCATAAGTATTCTTGTCATTTTTTTCATATCTTATGAAAAATTAATATGTTTTAATCAATAGTCTTTTAAATCAAATATTTGAACAACAAATTTCAAGACTTAAAATTTTAACTAATTTTTCAATAATAAAAAAATCAAAATTAGCAAATTGTAAATTTTGATCTAAATCATAACAGGAAAAGAGCAATTTTCAGTATCCATGATGTAAGTAGTTACTAATATATCCATGCAGCTGGGAGAAAGGATATTAAAAAAGGGCTTAAATAAACTACATTTCTCTGACAGTAACTTGGTTGTGATTCATAGTCATAACAGAAATTTTCTGATCTCATCAGGCTAAGGATGTAGGGAGTGCCATTTCTTCAGTTTGGATTGTGGAGGTTGGCAGTAAACTCTCTAAAAATTGCAATTCCACTTATACTCTTGTGTGCTCTAAACTACCTTTTATAAATAGAGTTAAACAGTAACAATGCCACCTCATGATGTACTTTCATGATTTCATCTGTGTTTGGGGTCTCCTCCCACACACTCTCACTCATCAGATACACCACAGCATATTCAATCTAGTAGTTTTGGCAAAAATAAGTAGAACAACTGTTGAGCTGATTGCAAGCTCTCTCACCAGGTAATAAATAACCTTCACGTAGTGATATCTTGAAGCTGGAGAAGGGTTGCAAAAATCTGTTAAAGTTTTCCTCATTAAAAATATCCTGTACTATTTTACCAGATACATCAAATTTTGGAATCAATGTCAGTCATTAATAGAACAGATACATTTTTTAACAGTACACAAGGAGATGTATGATTTATATTGGATCAATTAAGAAGAGAATAAACAGCAGGTATTTTTCTTTGAAAACTCTGTTTATTTCCATGGGGTGGGGGAGAAGCAAAACAAATTTTCTTTTACAAAATTATTTACTACTAGTAGGTCTTTAATATCACATTGGAAATCCTAGGTAATAGTTTCTGTGTTTTTTAAAATGCACAGTCTGAAACAATATATGTTAAATGTTGATGATTTATTTTCCTCAGTACTTCAGGTCTTTTGTATACAGTGCATAAAGCACACATGAATTGGAAAATAAAAATAATTATATTAATTTATAATCAGTGACCTTCATAGTTAGTGACAAGGATTTTCTTCATCTGCATATGCAAATTTTGAAATGTATCAGAATCAATAAATACTCTCTTTTTTTGTTAATTTGGGATTTTTCCCCAAATAGATTATGTAAGTAAATAGAGTAAATCCTGTTAATTTTATTTGTATGACATATGTTATGCATAATGTGTCTGGCTCACCAGAAAACAAGCACCAGAGAATTTGTCCTTATCTTTTATATGCTGGTGAAAATGCCTTCAGTGACAATTTGCCTTCAGGACTACAAAACTCATGCACATATGCCCTAGGTTATATGGGACCTAAACTATATATTAGAATTTAACTGGGAGAAGCAAAATGTTTTCAATGTCAAATTGCTTTCCCTGTGACCACAAAGAGTGCCACCACACAGGTGAAATGTATTAATTTGTCTAACCAAGGTGATACATTTACTTACATGAGCCACATGTTTCTGTACAGCAGATTACTTTGGCACTCACACAGAAACAGAATTAAATGAATCTCCATTATTGTAGATTATGCATCATTTTTGTAGACTATGTATGGTAAAACTCAGCAGTGTCTTTCTCTGTTGTTAAAGTGCTGCCTACTGATGGCAGCAGTGTGGTTTTTACTTGGTTCATCACTTTAGGAATGTCTGATATAAATATTTCTTGTGTGTGATTTGAATCTAATTACTAAAAAGTTCAGAATAAATGTTTTTCACAAATTGATGTTTTAATATGTCACAAATCCTTCCATGAAGTTTTGTTAGACGGAGAAAAAAAATATATATTTATCATGACAGTGATTCTTTGATGTGGAATTGATTCTTCAGGCTCTGAAACTTCATTATAGTTATAAAAGAAAATATCTATTTTTCAACACTGTTTAATGAGTGAGTACAAGGTTTTTTAGCTAACTGCTAAAGTATGATTGCTTTGATCTTTTAGCTATAGTCCTTTGGAAATGACAGCTTGCAAAGAAACACAAGAAACCATTCAGCTTGAAAATCTGAGAAATACTAGGAATAAGGGTTTTTCTTTGGCTTCAGGATATCATGTCACTTCATGGTAAGAAATCCAAACCTGTGTCATTACTTTATTGTAACTCCAGACAGAGCTCCCTGTGGTCCAAAAAGTAAACTTATATCACTTGAGATGAAACTAAATTTGCTTGACTGTTTCCGTGAATCCTTCCACATTCTGAATGGAACATGGACAACTCTGTACTCTTATTAAATATTATAGCCAGGAGATAATCAACAAGGATGTAAAACTGGTAGTCACAACTCACAAGACAGCAGAGAACCACTGGAAAGGGATTTTTCCCTCTTGGTTGACATACCCAGCATATGAGAACTGGTCCAGCAGCTAAATCAAGGAAATACATCTTTGTTTTTTTCCCTTATCTTGAAACCCTATTCAGTATCACATGGAATTTATTTGGCACAAAAATTTCCGGCACAGTTGTTTGAAAACTTTCCTTTTTCCCTTGTCCTTCTGTGCAAAGGATTACTCATAGGAAAATTCTCACTTATTTCAATAAAAATAGTCATGACTTAGTGCTGAACAATAGAAGAAAGACATTTCAGTCTGATTACTTGCCATGAAATATTAAAACATATGAAAAGCATTGATTGGCATTTATATGCTTTTGGAAATCTTGGCCTCTTTTAGCAGAACTTCTTGTTCTTTGAAGGCAAATAGCAATGCTTGCAGTTCAAAGACTACTCGTTAACAGCTCTAGCCCTCAAGTAGCAACAATAAGTTACAGGAAACTGAAACCAAGAAATACATTGTCACAATGTTTAAAAGAGCTTTGGATGAAATCACCCAAGTAACTAAGTCTTAAACACCACAGATGCCTCAAAAACTCTTCGTGGTTTTGTGATGAAAAAACATCTGGCCAGGTCCTTGGGCTGTTCCATATTTGTTGCATATGGATATTACTGAAAAGTCTACACAAGTAAGGCTATCCATCACTTTCTTTCAACTTTAGAACGTAAGGATGATTTGACTTTTTATCCTTATCCTCTTTGGGTTTTGTTTTGGTTTGGTTTGTTGTTTTTTTTCTCCTGTGTGTGTTACAAAAATTAGGAACATTATAGAGAAAATGGCTGGAGGAAAAAGAAAAGAAAATGGTTTATTAAAATATAAATAATTGCAAGCGGTAAAGTAACAATTGCAAGTGACTAAGTAACTATTGTTTTCTGTCATCCTTGTCTATGCTAGGTATTGTTAATTTCAGATTCACTCAACATAATCATGGGATATATTGTTATTTGGTATGAGTATGAACAGCAGTTACTTGTACTTTAGAGGTTTTTAAAAAGATCAACTATAAGCCGATATGCTGACATTAATTTATTTATTATAACATTTATTAAATGACTAAAAACTAAGATTACTTTCACATCTGATATTAATGTAATTTATATTTACAGTTTTATATAAGGCAAACACTTTACATCCACAATTAGCATGTATGTTTCGAACTCCAGGCTTCCATAATTTCATAAATTGTGCGTCAAACATGTTAAAAATTCAAGGTCTTGCAGCTATGCCTGATTCTTTCACTCAGCCTTTTAAGCACTGAATTAGTCAACAAATATGTGTATTGGAGAGCTTTGTGACTCCTACATGTATCAAGTGATGTGATTGCTATCTGGTCTTTCACTCTCCTTGGGAAAGGGTAACATAGAAATTTCTTGACAATTTGAAAAACTTTAGTCTTTTATCTTTAAATAAAAGAATTACCCCAGCCATTTATTCCCTCAAGCCACTTCTGCAACTAACTTTTGCTGCTTTGAGCATCATGAGCAACACTGGATTTGTTTTCTTAGATGTATGGCAATTTTATTTATGTATTGGTAATCAAACTTCCCTGGAAAGAATTCTGAATATATTATTTTCATTTCTGCCTTTTACTTGAGTTCAGCAAATATCTTTACCTAATACTGCAGTAAAAAATTACCACAGATCACATTCAGAGGTGATGGTTCATCACTACTCCTCTAAATCTGTTAATAATCTTCTAACAGACCTTATACTTCTTATACACACAGGGGAATGTGTGTACACACATCTAGATTTGTGGAGCAAATCTAGCAGTTCAGACACCTGTTAGCTTCCTTCAGGAAAAGTTCTACTGTCATCTAATATGCGTGAGCATAGAGAGCTAGAACAAGAAATATTTAGAGTTCAAAAGAAATTCAAGTTTTACATGCAATTTCTTGTCTTGCTGATCTAAATATCTTGGACAAGAACCAGATCTCTGAAGTGATTCTTATGTGTTGAGTATTCTTTGAGGTAATCATGAATTAAAGGTTGAACAGGACAGCAAACTTTGAAAATGAGAATGAATTCACTATTACCATTTTTTATAATTATCACAAATAATGAAATAGAAGCAGCTATTGTTTTCCCAAAAATATTTTTCTGCTTAGAAATTTTCTCTAGAGCAGAAAAATGCTGTGAAAAAAAGAAAATAGGTAAATTGTAAGCTTTTTTTCACCCTGTGTTTTAGAACAAAGTACTAGACTTAAAATTCACATTTCAAGTAATGTTTTGGATAGAATTTTATTGGCATTTAATTAAAAATATAGATAAATATATGGGAGATGAAAACTATCAGAATTTAAAACAAACAATGTTTCTTTCTCCATTCTTTCATTCAACTGCTAAAAAAAATCCAACTTCAGGTAAAGTTAAAAATATAATCAGAAAAAATATGCTTTTAGTTTTTAGTAATTCTTCCTGACCATATTTTCTATGTTGCGGTTCCAAATTTTTTCTCTGGGGTAGTGTGAAGTCAATATTGTTAACACTGCATCCACAATATTGACAACAGTAACAAAACCTTTCTGCTTAACGGGATTTTTTTTTTTGTTTATATTTTGAATGAGACATGCATTATTTCAACTTATCTGTAAAAGGAGACAGATAGGACTGTGGTTATTTTTAGCATTTATTAGGAGTAAATCAGAAGGTTCACTGTTCATAAAGAAAATCTGGAAGGAAAAATGAAAACTTGCCTGTAGAAATTGTTCTAAAGCTTTCGCTATATTTATAGTACAGAAGTCTGAATCTGTTTAAAATTGGACTGGTGAGGACATCAAGAAAAATAATTGACCACGCCTTCTTAAACAAAAATGAGGAAAGTATTTAAAATATTTAAAACATTAGAATTGTTCTTTGAGTACAGATAGTGCATTAAATCAAAAATATATGCATTTGTCCTTTATGAGATATAATCTGTGGCATTATTGCCTGCTATATTTTCAGGCTTATTTTTTCATGTGATGATGGTGCTGCATTTTTACTCCCCATATTCTCAGCTGAATCTTGATGTGATTTTTCTCAATACAATTTTTTGGGCGCCAGGCTCAAGTTAGATTTTGAGGTGCCAGCATTATGAATTTGGAGTAATACTATTGATATAAAAGTTATGAAAATAGAGATTGACCTCTCAACCTCAGTGGAGCTTAAATATGACCAAATGCATATGTACTATTATATATATAAATATATATTATATATATAATATGAGGATATACACAGCTAAATAATAGACAATTGGTCCTCAATGCTGAAAAATTATTATTGTAATATGAAGACTGATATAGAAAAGATTTAGATAACAAAAGATGGTTAATTTTTTTCCCTAATTGAAGATGTCATGCCTTGCAACTGACCAAAGTAAAGGAATTCTACATTTTTATACCAGGATAATAATTCAAACTACCTTGATAGGTTTTGTGTTGCATGGCCTAATAATTGCAGGTAATGATTAAATAATATATTTACGTTTCTATATATGCATTTACATCTGTGACTGTCTATGTGTGGATAAAGGAGTGAGTTTATGTGATTGTGTATGCAAGCCTCATGGCTGAGATCCCAAACAGAAGCAAAATCCTATAATTTCTCTATTACTTTTTGAGGGAGAAGGCAATCCAGATTTTCCTGGATTGTGCTTTATTATTTTCTGAGGGATCTAGAAGGGCACAAATAGAGAGAAAAAAAATGGGGGAAAAGTTTTCCTTGTATTTATTGTTAGGATTTCAGTTCTGTTTCAAAGGGAGAAGCTTGTAATGTAAAAAGCTTTTTCTAGTTTTCTAAAAGTTCATGAGGTGTTTGGGAATGTTAAATTTCAGCAGCAACTTTCAGCATAGTGGCATGAAAGACATAATTTTAATAGGAAAATTTAAGAATATGGTAATAGTTTTCCCAATAATGTATGAGACAGCAAGAGCTGCTTTAACATTTTCTATGATTCTCTGGCATTTTTTTCTAACCCTTAAACACAGCAACAAGCATGGTTGGCCAACCTGCTGCCATTTACTAGAACACAGAGAAATAAGGGCCACCATGAGCTGAAGTGGAGGGATTGCACAGATAACAGGAGTAAAGAAAGGCACGAGGTGCAGCCTGTTGAAGATATCTGCAATATGTTTGTGAGTGTTGGGTGACATTGTGAGGCACAGAATAAGAACCAGGTGATGGGAACAAGGCTAACAGGCCAGGAGCTGCTGATGCCACAAACCCCAGCACTAGGGGATGGCTGTGCCACGTGGCACTGCATGTGTGAGTGAGGACTGGGACATGGCATGACTCGCAGGATCTTCAGCAGAGTCAGACTTTGCCTACAGGTGCAGCCCGGGGGAGTAGCAAGTGATAGCCGAGTTGGCTGATGAAAAAATGGTAACTTGATAGATCAGATCAACTTAAACAGTGCTACACTACCCAATGGAACCTCTGATTGAGACTTACTGGAGAAGAGAGACCCTATGTTGTATCAAGGTGCAAAGCACTTTGCCTAAGGATCTTCTCTTCTGAGAAAAAGATCATAAATTCTAAGTCTGACATTATAAGAATGTGTTACTGTTTCCTCACTGATTTAACAACACGGATTTTTATTTTCTCTCTTTAATACAAATGTCATGTTAGTGATTGGAGTCACATTTGTGAATGGGGCAAATTTCTCATTGAAAAAAAAAAAGTTGAATATAAAATTTGAGGCTTCTGACCAGCATTTTTCCTTTTTTTTTGGTGTTTTTTTTGTTTGTTTGTTTGTTTGTTTTTCAATTTAATGAAACCCTTGAATTTAGTCATGCTTCTCCCAGGGAAGCCCCATAGTGGGGCTGCAAGCATAATATATATATATACTATATATTTATACGTGCACACGCAAACTTTTTTTTTATTTAATACTTTTGGTTTATTGCATAAACATGTCATGGTTAATTGTCTTATGGAGTACAATCTGGCACTTCCAGCCTTTTATGGGTGGTCTGTCTGTTTCTGCTCATCTCTGTAAAACAATTGTCCTTTGTAACTGAGTTTAAAAATCCATTGTTTTGTCAGATCATTCATTACATGTTTCCAGATCACTTACAAATCTGAAAGCAATTCCATATAAAGATGCATTTTTTGCTATGGTAAAGACCTTTGCTAACATTTCAGGTATCCTATTCATCAACAACATGAACAAAGGGGCACATGGCACCCTCAGCAGGTTTGCTGACTGGAAAGAGTGGATGATGCCCCAGAGTGTGAGCTACCAGTCAGTGAGATGGGAACAGGCTGGAGGGTTGGGCAGAGAGGAACAAACTGTAGGTTCTGCACCTGGAGGGGAATAACCCCATGTACCATAGCAGTCAGCACTGAGGGGCTGACTGCCATGAGGGCAGCTTGTGGAGAAGGACCTGGGAGTCCTTGCAGACAGCAAGCTGTCCATGAGCCAGCAGTGCCCTTATGGACAAAAATGCCAAAGGTAACCTGGGGTGCATTAGGAATAGAATTGCCAGGAGGTTGAGGGAGGTGATCCTGTCCCTCAGCTCTTCCTTGGTGAGGCTACATCTCACTCACTGAGGAATGATGTGTCCAGTTCTGGATTCCTCAATTATAGGAAGAGAGGGAACTACTGGAGGGGCTCCAGTGAAGGACTACAAAAATGATTAGGACACAGGAGCATCTCACTTATGAGAAAAGGCTGAGGGAACTGGAGCTGTTAAGTCTGGAGAGAGGATCTTGTTCAGTGTTTAGAAATATCCTAGGGGTGAGTGTCAAGAGGATGTGCCCAGAGATGTCCATCTTTCCAGTGAATTCCAGTGAGGGGACAAGTGGAAACTGGTACAAACTGTAACACAGGAAGTTCAATCTGAATATGAAGAAAAGCTTCTTTGTTTTTGGGAGTTTAGAGTGCTGGAATAGACTACCCTGAGAGGTTTGGAGTCTACTTCTCTGAAAATATTCAAAACTTGCCTGAGCACAAGTGGTGGACACTCTACTTTAGCAAAGGGGTTGGACTAGATGATCTCCAGAGATCCCTTCCAGCCCCAACTATTCTGTGATTCTGTGTATATGCTAACATATTTTTCCCGTCATAACACATTCATATTCTTGGGGTTTACATTCATATTAGACATGCCTTGAGACCTAGTAAGGTGATAATTATGTAAAGTTGTCAGAAAAACACTTTTTAAAACAAGTGAGGCTCTGGTTTTGTTTGGCTTGGCTTAATTTTCTAAAGAAGCAGGTTTTTCCTTGCATATGTCTTTAAAGCATGTGACAGCATAGATCAGAATTTTCCTTCAGAAAACCTCTGCTCAGTTCTCTTTTAGGAAATACCTTTTATATAAACAGGAGTCCAAATACATTCATTAGGTCAATAAAAATTCCCTGTGGATCAGTTAACAGTGTCAGTACCTTTGTAATGAGTGTTTTCTGTGCTCAAGTTTTTCATGAAACATAACCATGAACAACAGGTGTTGGTCAATAGTGTCCTCCAGGATATGTATCTACAACACAGATCAAACAGCTTTTTATCTCAAGGAAGTTTTTGATTCTTTAAATAATTTCTAAGAGTTCCTTGAACAATTAATGATATTGGAAAAGTTGGGGTTTTTTGGTATTGGAACTAAATAAAAATGAGGATCGTTTGCTCCATTAAATTAATTTTTTGCCCTGAACATAACTTTAATCTGTGAAATTCCATATTCTGGATATATACTATGCTATGCTCAGACACTCAGACTGATACTCCAGTTTTCCACTTTTTGTACTGAGATGAGAGATTTCATTTTTCTGATGTGTCATAGTAATTTGAATAAAAATAGTTTTTTCCAACTCTGAACATAGTCTACAACTCCTCTTCCCATAAATTAAATTTTAATTTTCCATATTTTCAGAAATAAAAAAATTGCTGTTTTCATATTTGTTTTTTTAGCTGTGAAAATGCTTTGCTTCTTAAAATTCCTTGACCATTTGGGTTTAAGATTGAATCTTTATTGCCAGTTTTCTTTATTTTTCCCTACTTTATACAGATAATACTTGTATTTTCCAATCTGTATTTCATATTAAAAAAAAGAATGTATATCAAAACATGTTGTATACCCTCCACAGATTTTTCAGAAATTACTGACAATACAATTTGATATTTGATGGCCTAAATTGACATAGCATATGACTCCTCTCTCTTATTGTCCAGATACTTGGTATTGATACACTGAATTAGGCATCTCCAGTGCTGACCAACACAAATAAAAGAAGGAAAAAATTAAGAGAGAAAGGAATCTTATCTTTCAGCATTATGCATCAAACCTCTTTTCATTTACTTTGTTACCACTCATAAGTGTAAGCAACAAAATTTGAAATAATGCTTTAGCAATCTGTGTTACATTGTCAGTGCCTGAGAGGCTCCTGTCTTTTGAGACAGAGTGATTTTATTAAATCATTTCCATGAGAATGGAGTGAGAGTCTGCTAAATAGTCTCAGCCAGGGAGTAACCAGTCCTGAACCATCAAGGACATCACAGTTAAATGCAGGGGGAGAAAGCAGCCACTCAGATACAGAGACGAAAACACAGAAGCCACGCTGCAAATCTCAGCGAAAGGTTTTAGTGCTCACTGCTTAATTATAAATGGGTGAACACCACAAAGTTCTTGTCCTTTCAGTACAACCCAAAATGTTTCATTTAAGTTAATAGCTCATGCAACCCTAAAGCAATTAAAATGATAACAGTGCCTAACATTTGTAATTTTCATTGTGACGATATTTCTTTAAAATCACAATCTCTGAAATGTCTAGGAATGTTGTGTCTGATACAGATATGCTCAATAAATCACCTGAATTTACACATATTATTAACTATAATATGCAGAATTCCATAGAAAGTCTCTAAAAACTTCCTACTCCTAACACAATTATTATGTATTATTATTGTATCATCATAAATCACTAAGCCAACTGAAATGGATGTCATGGGCATAAAATGATAAATTTTAAAATCTAGTCCCAGAGTAAACTGTTTATGTTTACCTCAGTAATATATTATGCTCAAAATTACTACATTAATCCTTCAAACTAATTTTTTACTGAATATGTTTCTTCATTTATAGTCTATAACAATTTAACAATGTCAAGCTAATACAAAATTCCAGAGATAATGTTACCTTATTTTGGTTTATATTTTATTATGCTTTCTGCCTCCCTCCTTCTCCACCTTCTTCCATCCTTTCGTTCTCTAAAAATAAAATCTGTGGCATATGTCCCATTATTTATCATTTTTTTGACGGTAAAGAATTCATATTCAAGTGGGTATATCTTGCAGATAACTAGAGTTTGTGCTATAGTTCTTCATGCTTTGCCTGCTTTTCCTGTTTTTAGGTTTCTAAACTTTAGGTCTTAGTATATCTTAAAGAAAAATATTTATGGAAGTGTCCTTTTCTTCCTCTCTCTCTCTTCCCCTCCTGATGGACAAAGGTGGGGAGTGTTATAGAGCCTAATTGTCAGTGCATCTTCAGGAAGGTTGTCTTTTGGGCTCTTGATATAAATAACAGAAGAATCTCTTTCCTGAGAACAGTCTAGAACAAGATGCCAAATGCCTTGAATCCTGTCTGGGGAAGTCTATACCAAAATACTGAGATAAACAAAAGCGGAATAAACTGTTATAAAATAAACTCTAAGAAATGGTTTGACATAATTCAGAGTGGGTAAACTAGAGGTACTGAACTAGATGATTCTAGAAATTTCTGAAAAAAAACCCCTTATTGCATAGGGAAAATAAAGATATCTAGTTTTAACAAGAAAGAGGGAGCTAACCTTTAAACTTAGACATCTAAGTCTGTTTAAGGGTTATCTTTACTGCCTCTTACTGAGAAAATCAGGCAAAATAGCATTCCATTTTCTCTGATATTCTAAATGAAAATGGCAGAAAACTTATGTTGTTAAAAGATTAAGAAAGATGGAGGGAGATGCAAGAAATAAACCTTCACTGGTGAAATGGTAAAGCTTCAATATTATTTAGAGCATTTAGACAGCACTCATTGTGAGATATGGCAACTCATTGACATTTTCACAAGTGTTGTTTATCTGTTGTTGTTGGGTTTGTGTGCTTTTTGTTGTTTTTTTTTCTCTCCAATCTCCACAAAATGAGAAACTTCCTTGCATCCTTATAAAATCTGAAGTGATAACCTGCATAACAATTCAGTCAGTTTTAAGTAAATAGGAAACTGCAGCACTAGGGTGTTGATAAGACCACTTGGGACAGAAATGTCAGCATCTAATACTAAGTGTTAAATTAATTTTAAAATAATTTAAATTAATTTTAACACATAATAATTAACAGATTTATTTATATATTCTCAGAGGTCTTCAGTACTTGGGGATTAAGGATTCCAAATCAACAGGAGAATGAAAGCATCAAGTTCAAATCATCACAGTTTTTAGAGTGGTATTTGTTATATGAGCACAGACAGTCACTCTCTGTCTTGTTTGTGCAGTAAGGAAAAGGATGTGAGCGAGGATATGCTTGATGAGGAGAACAGATTTCTGTTGCAAATCTTCACTTGACACTGCTGTATATTACAGGGTCTGGAGAGCTGCTCCTACTCTCTGCAAGGTTTGCCACTGTGAGCACAGACAATACAGAGTAAAGAAGTTTTATGCTGTGCATTGGGGGCTTTTTATTCCTTCTCTCACAGTTTGTGTTCTGGCAGTGCAGATAAGCCTTCGTTACGGATTAGGGTGCCATTTACCTTGGCATTGTACATGCTCAAAGGAAATATATTCCTATTCCCAAAGAGTTAATTTAAACATTGGCAACCTTTAAGATACGTTTGTTCATGCCTAAACCAGGTTTGCAAATGGATACTTTATCCACATCAGATACAGCTGAGAAGCTAGTTCTGTTGTGTATATTTGGGATACAGGTGGCTACTCATTGTACAGCTATTTACTGCTTCTATTTACATATATTCACCGTTATTTATCAAGGTGTTAAATCTTACATTTTTTCTTTTTTTTTTAAATCATATAATTTTATTTGTCAGACAATTTTTTCTGTGACCATCTTCCCTGTTTTCCAATATGCATAATATAAATAAAATAGTTAATTGTGTGCAGACATTCATTTTGTATGGACTTCCATACATTAGTTACCTTCTTACATAGATGATCAACAAACTTGTCCCTTTTCTATTCCCAAATAAAGACCCACTAATATTATTTTTAAATATAGGAAGCAAGGAAAAGTAATGAATAACAAATTATATACATAAACTATGACAAGACTTTCAGAATTACTTCCGCCTATATGAATATATACTACATCTGTCAGTAGACTACTGACTATCTCAACTGTATGTATTGTTTCAAGTCCCCAAAATTACAAGACTTCCTGCTTTTTAATGTATAGCTAAAAATATAATATTAAAAGAAATTTTCAAAATCTGACACCTGATTCTGATTTTATGTATTTTGATATGACCTACAAAAACTAAGTAGTCCACTGCACTTCTCCATTTTTTATACAAGCGGGGAGTTACTGTACTAGGATGATCACTGGTTTAATGCCCACAACCCAAAATTGTAACTTAACTTTAAAAACAGGCCTCTAAAACTGCAATGTAAATGTCCATGTTCAGTTTTAAGCAGGAAATAAGGTTTGAATCTTATTTATTTGTTGCCTTAAACTCATTAGAGGGAATTAATATATCATTTACTCCTGAATGTGTCATTCTCCAGCACACTTTGGTTGGCTTCATCATTTTGTCTCTCTGGTGAATATTCTGCTATTATTTGATATTTCTCCAGGGAATAAATCTTCCTGGTGATATGTAGGACTGCACAGCCACAATATTCTAAAAGGTACTAAACCAGTTTTAACGGTATCTTTTCCTAGATTTTTGAATGCTGCCATTTACATCTACTCCTGCCTGAAATAATTGCTTGTTGTTTAACAGTCCCTTGAGACTACAAATGGAAATATTGGCTTACTGCTAAAAGCTGACAGTTTTTCAAGCATCTTCAAGGGGTGCACATTTTTTCTTTCTTTCCTTCAAATTTTTTCTAATGTGCTATACTTTCAGCTTTTTACAGTATGCTATATTTCAACTATATTGTTTTTCCTTCTGCTTTTAGTCCTTGTAATAGATTTCCATGCCTAATCATTCTAGATGGAAGACTGGTCATAATAACATAATTTCCTTTACAATAAAAAATTTTCAGGAAATAGAAAGTGCTGAGGGCTTTTTTTTAAAAATATATTTTATTAGAATTTTCCTCATGACATTACAACAATTTTAGCAGTAAAACACTGTGTAGGTCTCATTCTTTTAAGTGTGATAAGCACACACATTTTAAAGATTCCTTCCCCTAATGACTTAGGAAAAAAAAGACTGTGATAGAGCATGATTTATTTACAGCTCAGGATTTCCTAAAATCTATTTGTTACATTTTGCTGTTTATTTCCCCATGAATGACCAAAATTAGGGCTTGGGTTTTGATCATGCAATTCTCCTCTCCTCTTTCTTTTTTCTTTTTTCTTTTTTCTTTTTTTCTTTTTTCTTTTTTCTTTCTGCAAAAAAATGATGACACCTAAGAATAATATTTATTTTATTATAATCTGTAGAGAAAAAACAAGTAAAAAAAAGAAAAGGTCAGGTATAAGGTCCTTTAAATAACAGATCTTAGACTAAGAAAAATGAAATAATTTATTTGCTTTCCTTTTTTAGTTTTTCATCTCATTGTTTTTCTACCTTATTCTAAACATAAATGGCATTTTTACTGTCTCTTTACTCTTTCTTTTTACTGTCCCTTCTCATTGCTTCTCATCTATAATCACAATTCAATTATGAACAATCACCACTTCTTTTAGAGTCATATTATATTATGGTGAAACATCATGAATGAAATACTATCTCTCTAGGTGTTTGTCATTGCCTTCAGAGTAGTAAATTTTCACCCTCTGGCAGAACAACCTGTAGTTTCACAAGATGGCTACTTTGACAGGCAGTGTGATTATGAGGACAAAGTATCTTAAAAAATTATTTTCTGGAAACTGGAAACCCATCACTGAATGACAGAGTAGAAGTTGAGTGAGTCATATGTAAAAATGACCTTGTTTCTGTGTGCAAACAATCGTGTGTATGGCAGTTTTGTACAGAGACAGTTGTTGAAGTTGAGATACTGAAAATTCATGCAGAGAACTTCCAAAAGCTACTGTAGTTCCTAGAAAATTAAACTTCTAACTTGCAGCAATAATGAAGGTCCATAAAGTTGTCTTCTTCACTCGTAATGAGCTCTTTCTTAGTTAGGAATGAAGATGTCAGAAATACTGAATAATATATTAATGTGCTTGGTGTATTCATGGGCAATCCTAGTCTTTCGAGAGATTCAAAAGAACACCAGGAATTATGTAAAATAAGAACAACTAACGTGTTTAAAACTAACTTTAAATTTAAAAATAGCTGGGGTGGGATTGAAGCTCTAGTTTAGAAATAATAAATTCAACTATTTTGGTCAAACAAAGTACTGTGCATGTTAGATATTATCTTGTAAAATGAATGTAACAATTGAACTTTGAAAAATTGTCAGTAGACAGACATTCTTTTACCTTCATGTCCTTATTTTCTTTTTCACCTCCAAATTTGTGCTGGAATTATTTTATCTTTGTAGTGCTTGTTAACATTTCTCTTACTTCATCCTAGGTAAAATCTAGCCTTAATCCCAGATGTTTGCTTAACTAGCTCATGATTCTGTTTGATCCAAAGAATTTTTCTTCCATTAACTTTGACAAGTTCATTATCAATAGATTAAGCAGAGGGAACTGAAGAAACATGTTAGTGTTACAACAGACACAGGAGTCTCAGTAACTCCAGGATTCCTTTCCCTATATTTATCATAAGAACTCCTAAAGAGTTGAAACCCCAGAACTGAAACTGAAACTACAAATACATTTAATGCCTTGCTATGTACCGTTTCCACATCACTCTGCAATCCCTTATCTAATCAATTACTCAGGAAACATGATGTTATATTCTATCTCCTTTCTTCCCCCTTAAGAGGAATCAGAACTTTTCAGTGAGACTGAAAAGTGAGAAACACTTTTTCTGTTTCAGTGAGAAACACTTGGCTGCAATCATCTTATTCAGTGTGTGTCCTAAGTTCAGCAGCACAAAAAGAGCACGTAATTCTGATGATCTCTCTGTTGTTCTCTCTACCTGGGTGGCATCAAATCCACTCCAAGGCCAAATGCTGGCTATATTCCTCCAAGTTTTGAAAGAACTAGGCCATGACTCCTCCATACCTGCTGCTCACTCTGCCCCAGTGTGGCAGCTGTAGTATTAGTAACTGTGACAGACAGAGACCAGGGTTAAGATCTTGGCAACTGCTTTTGTCTGCTTTACAGACAGAAAAATTCTTTTAACCAAAAATTAGAATAAGTTCTGGACCATGGCACCTTACAAATGAAAATGAAGATTCATCTCTTTTCATTTGCCTAGATGCAGTCACCTCTGAGTGACCCAACAGCATTCCCTTGGAGAGTAAGGCAAGGGAAAAACGTGCTATGTTCAGGTGATGTAAGCAGACTGGTTAATTTCAATCCTCTGACTGTTTTGTTATAAAAGACTGTAAGTGCTGAGATTCTGTTCTGATGGATTTAAAATATATGCAGAGATTAGATAAAATACCTTAGATAAACTGCTTATGCTTCCATTTAATTTTCATACCAAACATACTCCTGCAGCAAAACACATTCCACCAGGAAATTAGTTCATCAAGACAAAAAGCATGCTGTGGCCATTAGCTGTTTCCTAGTTTCATCTTTTCATTGCCTCTCAACTCGTTAAGATCCACAGAGTTTCTTTACCACGCTTTACCATGCTCCATTGTTTATTACAGATGATCTACAGGTTTCTGCTTGTTCTCACTTGGCTCTGTCACAGTAACATGTAACTGTACTGAGTTACATTAATTTTATAAAATATGCTCATATAAGCAAAAATAAAAGCAACTTCCTCCATTGATTCTGCTTAAAATAGTATGAAATTTCCTTATATGTACCTTTCTCTCTATGTTGTTTCTTTTTTTCATGTCAGTATATCATTGTAAATACAGTTTAAGTACACCTACATTTTTGCAGCTAGTAAATTTTAGCCTTTTTCAGGAAAATCTTGACCTCACATGTTTTTTTTCCCAACAGAATGAGCCACAACTTAGAGGAATTTCCAAATTCAATATATCAACAATGTGTGAGCAGAGCATGGACCCTTGCAGGGAGGGGAAGCGGGGAGCGGGGGGGGGGGGGGGGGGGGGGGGGGGGGGGGGGGGGGGGGGGTGTCCTGTGTCTTTCTTGAATGTGTATCAAGTCCTCTCATTTTAAGACTTAGTGAGTTTTTCTCAAGCCCAATGGCTGTTCATTTATTCACAGCAAATAAATGACTTCTTTCTTAGTGGGAATTGCAACTTAAGCAGACAGTACATTGCCTTAGTTTTCAGTTGCTTTCACTATTTTTACATGACATAATCTGTCATCAGAAATATATTTACATTTGTTATATCATCAGCTGCCAGGTTTGCTCTATGCTCTTTTGCATGTGAGAAGGACTGGGGGTACCTACCTCAGCTTAATTAACTCCACCTGGCTTGAGACGCTCCCTTTCAACAATCTGCCTGAATGCCATTATACAGGCACAGCAGGAGAAAGCCACAAATCTAGTGAAATTAAATCACTCTCCATAGAAACATCTTGAACAATAGCATGAGAACAAGGAGCCAACCAATCGTGTTCAGGGACATGCAAGTTGCAACAAAGATAAGTGTATGGCAGCAGCAGCAGCAACTAATACGAAAAAAGAAAAACATGTTAGCTTCAAAGTGGAATTTATTCTCTAGCAAAATAATTATTTCCACCCAAGTCTCTATTTCCTCCAAATCTGATGCAAGAAAGTCATCACCAGTGCTTGAAGAGAAAAAAATAGTGAAGTGACTCACCTTTTGGAAATGATATGTACCTTGGGCAGGATCCAGGCCTATGTCAACCACCACGAAGGGGCTACACTGTCCGTAAGAGGGCTCAGAATGTCAGGGTCAAGTCTCCACTCTTACTGAATCGATGCCATTTCTTGTACTGATTGCAGTGGTTCAAGAGTGAAAATCAGCAGAGATGGAATTTTTCTGGTTTCACAGAGAGGAAGAGGTTTTATCCTGAGAGGAGAATGCTACTGTGAGTTGCAAAACAGATATACTTACAGGGGAAAAAAAAAAAAAAAAAAAAGAGGTAAGTCCCAGTATTGTGTTATTTCTAAAAATGCTTTTCATAAATCTAATTCTAGAATAAAAGAAGAAAACCTTTTAAAAATGAATGACCAAACCTGAAGTATTCTTTGTGAAATAAGTATATAAACTTCCAGGTTCCAAAGCTACATTTCCCAAAGCTACAATGAAGCTGTTGAACATCTGTACACACACACATGCACACATACATAGATATACACACACAAAAAAAAGGAGAAAAAAAAAGAAATGAAAAAAAAAGAAAGATTTTTGGCCAGTAAGACACACTAAAGGTCAAATTCTGCCAGGCTTTCTCACAATAATGCCTTCAGTAAGTAAGGCATTACTGTTCCAGTAATCCTATTGATCTCACTAGGACAACTTCAGAGTGAAAAACTGGTCAATACAAGCAGGTTGGTAAATTTTGTCTCTAAATTAACGTCTTCATTATATTCTCTCTCTATAGGTCAGTACTGCTCCTTGCCAAATGTTTGCAGTACTAATTTATAAAATTCTGCTTTGCTAAGTTCTCAGAACAGTAAATACTGTGAACATTTATTTGTAGCATATATTTCTAATAGCAAAATTATATTCTTTTGGAAGGTGTCCATTAATATGAAATTTTTTTTTTTATATCTTTGTAGTCTTCATGCCAGCAGAATCCTGAAAAGGAAAAGGATGAGAGGAACATATTTTTCACAAGATCTCTACAAGTAATTTATATCTAATAGTTCAAATTGGTTTTTTGTATTCTTTTGTCAAATTTGTTTTAGTACTCTTATTATGTAATATATATTTCTTAAAGAGTCTTGATTTTGGGGTGACATTTTATCCCTTGAGGGAAAACCACAAATTTCTGTCATGAATACTCACAGCTAAAAATAAACCATCAACCAAAATCTCATATCTATAACTTAGAAACTGAAAGATAGTGAATGTTGGGTTCTATAAATTTTAACTTTTCAATGTTTATGAAAAGCAGTACCAGTAAATGAGTAAACAGCTGAAAGAAAGCCTGCTTTAAATGAAGCAAAGGAAAACACATCAGTTTTAGTTCAGCTCTAGTAAGAGCTCTCAGAATCATTGTGGTACAGGACCACATAAGAAAAATTTCTATATTTCTAGGCTGAATGTATATAAAGATGTTGAATTGACATTAATGAATTAATTTATAACAGAATTTTTATCAAGAACTTTAAAAGAATTTTGCAAGTTAATGTACAGCAAATTGCATGAGCAGTCATTCTCTAGCTATTACTAATGTAATGAAGGAGGGGGTTTTACAACAATATGCATATTAAATCTAGTTTTAATATCTGTAATGATTTGTTGTTGTGTATTGCCTAAGGCCTATCTCTTCTGCACAGCTTCTTTTGCCTCAGTGTTCTTTTGCTAATGTCAAATCATTATAGAAAACACTGGAACACGTGTAATTTACCTACAGAATAAATTAAATATTTAATGGTTCAATGCCCTGACCTTTGAGATTACAATACAGGAAGGACAATGAGCACACTTTCCTAAACATGGAGGAGGGTGGGTGTGCATATTCTGAGTGAAGTACTTCAGAAGGGAGAAGCAAAGTCAAGTTAGAACAAATGCTCTAGTCCCTGAAGGCCTGTTGCTGAAATCAAATTATAGGCTTGGATTATCACAACTTATTCCTCAAAAAAAATCATGCTGCACAAGAATATATCATCCACTTGGATAAACAAGTTACAAAGAGCCCAGTGTTAAGCAGTGAAGTGTCAATCAGGCAAAGTGGGTTTCTCAGATGCACACACATGCAGCCTGCACACAAATTTCATGCACTACCTCACCCCGGGATCCTACTGCACAACTCATATTTGCCTTAAAGTGAAAACTTGCCAGTAAATTAGTTTTTAAGAGCCACTAATGCTGCAAGACCCTCTTTCTTTCTGCATGAAATTTTCTGATTGCACTAAAAACCCTAACTCTCCTTATCAGGACGTGTTATTTTTGAATGTACCAAATCTGCCTTCAGAAGAAGATTGTAAACTCCTAGAACTCTTAAAAAAAAAAAAAAATTGAATTAATTTTTCATAAAGAAGAAAAAAATAGATTGGACTTTTCAAGTAGGATTCACTGTCACTGTCACTGTCTTTACTTGTGATACAGTTCCATTAAGTTTTATTAGTTGAAGACCTATAAATGCTGTGCTTTAAATCATACTGTATTTCCTGCATATCAAACAAAATTGTTTTTATGGAACGCAATCACACCACACAGTACAACAAATCTTTCTTTCATCTGCTAGACCATACTGCCCAATACCCCACCCAACATACTCTGCTCTTGTAAGCCCCAGCAGGTGATGGAATGTTGTTATAAGGTCTCCACCAAAGCCTTTGCTTCTCCATGTTGACTCTTTTTACCCCAACTCTACTCCTAGAACACAGTGAAAAAGTAGGGATTTAGTAAGAAATATAATGTTGAGTGCTATTTAATCATTGCTCAAGATATTTAGTACCTAATAAATATGTCAGGAAACATTTTTAATTTCCTTACATGTAGCTCATCTAGTTTAGCAATAACAAAGGACCAACAAATGCAGACAATGGTGAGAAAATCTCCAGCACAAAGAGTGTTAGGAAAGATTACTTCAATCTTACTTTAATAAGACTTCACTTCATGTGAGAAATATAGGTAAATAACAATAAAAAATAGTGTAAACTGTTAAGTAATGTTTTATATTAAAGTTCCTAAACGTGTGCTAACATTAAGATTTCAGATAATATGTTTTTTTAAATAACGCATAATTATTAGCATTACACTTATTGGAGGTTTCACCATTATATCATTAATCTTTATGATTTTTCAGATACTGCTTAAACCTCAACATGTTTTTCATAATAACTTTTTTCATCAAAACATACTGCAGAACATCCCACCTTGCAGCTGACCTGAAATCTGTCTGCTGTAAAATCTTCTCTTTGAATGGTGTAAAATGGTGAGGGGGCAATTTAGAAAACATAACCTATCCAGTAATACCATTTTTTCCCTTTTTTTCTCTACCACACATACTGAAGACCAAAAGTGTGATCACATGCTCTGAGACCTAGTCTTGGCAATCCAGTTACCAGAAAACAGCAAATTCATTTTATAAAACAATAACAATTATAATGACAACTGCAAAGACAGCAGCAGTATCAATAAACATGATGGCAGTTAGAGTATGTTGAGTACTAATAGATCATAGTTAGATGGCTTTAAAAAATACATGGGAGAAGTCAGATTAGCCCTTTCTCATTTAGAGTGGAGTCTTCAGCAATAGTTTTCTTCGTACAGAAGAAACACATATTTTTATCTTCTGTATATCTGTAAAGTACCTGAGTGATTTTTTCCACCGCAGAATTTATGATCCATCAACCAATCAACAATAAAAAACAATTCCTATAGCATTTAATGTTCCCTAATCTTTCTCATATTCATTCCAGTCAAGTCTGCTATCTCCTGTGGTGTAGGTAACCACCTCATATGGTATCAGAAAGCAACAACCCAATTAGCACTGGAGATCATCCATGTCATAACAGTATCTGGAAACCCTTTTGGCCAACAGCCTACACCTCTTCAAGTCACCATTTCCCCCAAGCCATGGCTGAGTCAAAGCAGCTGAGCCTAGAAACCTTGTTAAAGCAGCAGCTAGCCTTTCAGACTGCAACTCAGACAGCTGAGTGGGCAGGGATGGAGCAGGAATAAAGGATATTGTTGGAATGAATGGTAATGGGCACACTTGTGACTTTTCTCAAACTTCTTGTACTTCTGGACTATTCCATTATGATCAGTCAATGTATTAAATTCATGTATTAAAGAGAAAATAAAACTAGAAAACAGTTTTTCATCACAATCATTAGTATTTTCACACTTTGTTTTGTAGTTTCTCCCACTACAATGTTCTCTCAATGAGAGAAATTATACATATGCTAGCATTGAACACAAAAATAATTGAAATTCTTAAGGAAATAATTTTTGATGGGTCACCATTTCTAACAAAATAGATGCAACAGTTTGTTAACTGAACTAAGCATACTCCCACATGAGAGTAAGTTGTCCATTTTATGTAGAAGATATATGAAAATAAAAAATTACTCTGGGGTTAACCACACATAAGACACTCAAATAAACAGTAATTCTGTTGTAACTTTGGGGTTTTTCCTCCAAAGCTCTGGTTGCTTGAAGCCTCTGCTCTTATATCCCAGAGATAAAGTTCAAAATCCTGGTCTGGAAGGCTTCACAACTCCCATCAGCTTCAGCAGAGCCAGAAATGATCTTGGTTCTGTAACATGGGATCATGCATTCTGCAAGTTTAAATAGCACATGGATGACTGTTGCTCACATACTGGATATGACCCAAAGTTCATTAAAGTAGAAAAAGAGATTGGTGTTGTTAACTTTAATGGGCTTTGCATCAGAGCTGAAAATGCATAACACCTGAAATATTCTGTAAAGGATCACCACACAGATTTCACTGTTGCACTATGCATTTTATTCAAAATAGCTCAAATGTTTTGCTTTGCCAAAAAAAAAAAAAAAAAGGAAATATTTTTAACAAGACATTAAAAACCAATATTTGTGTAATTGTCCTCTATGTCAACATTTTCTGTAAAGTGTAGTGACCAGTGTCAGCAAAGCAATGCATTAAAATCTATCTCTTACTGATTCAGACTGGTTTTTGCTACCCCTGGGGACACTATTTGTGTCTGTCAAGAACGTTTCAGCCTGACAGCTCCTGATTTTCAACAGGGAGGGGAAAAGGCAGAACTAATGGATGTGAATGAGCTTAAAAGCTAGTGAACTTATCAATCACCGAAAACAACTGTATTTTGGGAAGGAAATAGAAGTACTTTGGCAAAAAAAAAGAAGTCAATAGGTATTCTTTTCAGATGCTGATAACTATGATCAGGTTTTGGTCAGACTATTTTTGGTCTTGTAGCACTTTTGTCAGCATTAATTATCACATAAATTTTCTCATGCACTGCATGAAATACTTCACATACAGCATTATAAGCAGGTCAGATTCAGAGGTTCCAGTTAAGTTTTAACTATGATATAAATTTTTTTCATTCAATAGGAGCTTGTTTCAATAACAAGTGAACAAAATTGAATGAAGCCTTGGGATCTGAACCAAAGAATCCAATTATATTTACTCAGTTTTTTGCACAGCTAGTCTATTATTGTTGAGCTGGGTGAGTGGTCATGAATGTGTTTGAAGGCTTGCATATTTTGCATCAGAAGGAATCAGATATCATTGCTTTCCCTAAGCAATACTTTGACTGCTCTTTCCATAAGACTTACATGAATGAAGTGAAAAGGAAACTCTGATCTACTACTATAATAGCTATTACTCAAGTTATTTTTTTCATGTGGTACTTGTTCTTACTCAGGTATTATAAATAAATATTGACAGAGATTAAAGTTATGATGGCTTGGAGAATGAAATGGATTATTTTTAACAAATAACCCTAATTATGCTTAGCATAGTAAGAACTTTCTCAAACCAGATTTCAGACAAAGTATTTTAAAATTCAGATAAAGACCAAAAACCCAAAAAGTAGGATTCAATAGATGCCAGCCTCTTAAAGCTATAATTCGTTTAATTGCCAAACAAAATAATTTTGAATTATAAAACTTGATACTTTCAATACAAAGGTCAAAATAAGGCATTCTGACAATTTTCTAAGCTTATCTCCCTAATGTTCAGAATTGACAGAAATAATGAGAAAAGGTTTGGCAATCAGCATTGTCAGTAGAAAATATATGATGAAGAAAACTTCAGACTCCCTAATATTCAGTGATGTATTATCTCTACATGCTATAAAACTGTTAATGAGATTCTTTATCTGTGTTTTAAGACTTTATTTTCATCAAGTGGAGGCACTTTCCAGAAATTTCTGAGGGAAATCTAACTGCACAGTGAGAGGCTTGCAATTTCTTCTCATTTTAATGCTGGCATATTCAGTAAAGGTTTTTAAACCTGAGCATTTGGGATGCAAATTAATTATTAAGCAGGTATTTGTCAGTGGGTTATGTTTATTGACATTTACAAAACTTTTTTTTACCTCAGCTAAAATATGCTTGCTCTATCCCATTTTCAGAAACCAATGCAGCCTTATTTCCCTCTCTGCACTCCCCGGACTATACTCCTTCTATAGGCCCTCAGGCTGAAATGTGTTTTACAAAGCAGAGCCCTGATTTACGGCCCTCTCCCGCTATTTTTTGCCTTTGGCTGTCATAACTTAGTTCTTTGAAGTGGATTGTTTGCTACTGGCTTATTAGCTCATCTATTTTCTTTTTCTGTGTACACATTCCTTATGACTACCTTCAGTGTTGTAGATACAATGCTAGCTCAATCTCAACACACTCTTTAATTACAACCCACATCCAACTCCAGAGAAAGATTTCCAGGTGAGTTAATATTCACATGAATGCAGAAGCAGGCAGCTGAGTCTGCCTCCGTGATTACTGAAGAAAGTGAACATTTTCATCACTAGAAATAAGTGAATTCCTGGGTGAAAAGTAGTCAGTCACTGACAGGAGACAGAGGGGAAGGCAGACATCAGCGCTGCAAGCGCACAACTGGGAAGGAAAAGACAAACTGGGTGTGCACAGAACTGCCCTGAATAGTGTGTCTTTTTGTTTCCTCATCCTGCCATAAACTTCTAATCTTCCTTAAAATCTTCCTGCAGGGTGGCAAGTAAGAGGCTGAGAGGCCCCAAATTCACAGCAAGGCTGTAATGACCTTGCTCTTGAATGATTTATCTTTGAAACTCAAGTTGGCTACATCCAACTGCTTTTCTCACCAACGGTCCCCTGGTTTTGAATTCTACATCTTAAAGTCCTGATATGTTCAGAGAAACCTGAAGTGCTGTGCATGCTGTTACTGTACTCTGCTGGTTTCTTTATATTCCCTCAGGGCAATCTAAAGTGCCACCCCCCTCCATGCAAAGCCAGTACTTTAAGTAAGCTGTGTAACAGATGAATGATTGGGAAGTCAGAACAACAACAACAAAAAAAGTATGAGCTTAAATTTTCAGGGGAAAAAAAAAAAAAAAAAGAGATAAATAGCATAGAATTTTTTTATACTTATACTGGAATTGTTTCCTTTTACACAATGATCTTACACTCTTTCAACTTCTACTCTCCAAAAATGCTAAGTTTTTGCTTTTTCCCTCCACCATTTCGTAAACAACACCTATTTTTCTCTTCCTCATAACACCACTGGATGTGAAGTCAAGCTTCTTTTTTTCTCTCCTTGTTTTCAGTCAAACCCTCCAAGGGTAGATGCAAGCTGTTTCACTCCTGCTGAATGGATGCTTCAGAGCAAGAATAGTCCCACTGAGACTGAGATGTCATGCTGGGGACAAAAAATGGAGAGACAGACACACATACACAAGCACATACATTCGCATGCACATTCATATGGATCTCCATATAAGAAAGAGCAGTCCCATACATTTCAAGACAAGTGAAATGTACAGAAATAAATTTCTGTACCCAGAAATCACTGAGCACATTGTGCTGTCCAAAAGGACTGAGATGTCAGTTTTCTTATCAAATAAGCCAGGTTTTGTGGTGAAAGGCATACTGTTCCTGTTATCTGTGGGTTACTGGTCAGCTGGTGATAGCAGGCCATGTCCAGAAAACACCTGGCAAATGTTGCTGTCAGGATTTTCAGTGGACCCTCAGGCCTATTATTTACCTTTACTGTTGAACCCATTAATCTAAATGTGTCCCACAGACAGCACTACAAATATTACAAACTGAGGTTCAGATTAAGGAAAATATTAGTCACTTTCACTTATTTGTGAGATCAAATTGAAGTACACAGTAATTAATAGCCACTAAGACAGCTTAGACTAGCTTTTGCTTTTAGGCCTGGGTCTTATCATTTTCCCCACCATTAGGGGAAATTTATATTCATTTAAAGTTTCTTAAAACTAATAAACAAGTCTGCCTGGTTTCTAGACACAACATTAAGAGGTTGTGGACTGTTTTTACCTCTGTCACTTTAAGGCCACATTAACCAGTTACTGTGCCCAAATGAAAAAACAAAGCCAAGAATGTATATTGAGAAAGGTCCAAAATTCCAGATGAATCAAGAAAGTCCTAAATAGAGTCTGTTTGAAAGTGTGGGATAAATCTACTTACCATAAGGATATTTTCAATTTGTTTCTCTGTTCCTTTAACACTTTTTTCTGTTTTACTAAATTTCTATTTTTTTTCATAACTACTAGATTTCTATCCTATTGTTTCTCCTTCCTTGAAAGGGTCAATATTTTGCAAAGTATATGAAATTTGAATGAACTCTTGTCTATCAGTGTTGAGTAAGTTTTGAAATAATGTGAACAAAAAGTTTTGCAATTTTAATGGGAGCTCTCTGATTAACACAGTAGCAACAACAGCAAAACTAGAAAAAACAGTTTTGTCACACTGCACCAGATGATATTCTGCATGGTAGCTACAATTAAAATATACCACTCTGTATATTTGTATGTATATACATTATTTATGTATTTATATTCCACTCTGTGACCCACTATTCTGGTTCCTGTTGTAGAGATTTTGTTTTAGTAATTTTCAGCATTAGGAAATTATATTCTCTACTTTTGGGGTATTTGCAAAAAATATTTTTCTCTCTTACCGAATGATAACATAGAACTTGAAAAGTAAAATTCTCTGAGAATTGGTTATATTTTTCTGAATTTATAATAAATGTGTTTGTTTTAATAAAATGAGGGTTTTTTTGCCTTGATTATTATGGCTTTTTTATTAAGTATTGTATGATAATAATATGGTTTAAAACAAGTATAAGGCATCTCCTACCTTAAAATATTTAAAGGAAACATTGTGCATGTAAAAAAGTGAAAGCATATTCTCTAACAAAGTATGACTCTGTATTAGATCTTGAATTAAGTTGTTCACAGCTACACCAAAAGCAGCTGAAAATGAAATGTTTACTACAGTTCAGGAGTTAGAAAGTGGAGTGGTGACTCCTGAATTAAGATAAAACAGGAGAGTTTATTCCCCTTTTACATATCTTTGTAGTTGAGACCAAAGAAATTCAGTGTTAAGAGGGTATGTACATTGACTTAATACTGAGATTTTTATCACACAAAACTGAACTTACTTGACTGATGGCAAGTAAACTTGATATACATATATTTCCCTTAAAAATATGAACACATGAATACATGTATGAATGCATGTTTTGTGATGGTAATGTAATAGACAATAGTTATTTCCTGTGAATTTTAGCCCTTTAAAATCTGCATCTTTATAGCCTCCTGCAGGGACAATTGTGTAGCATCTAACCAGGGGAAAAAAAGCTATTATCAGATCGATGTTTTCTCAGTCATGGAGATTTTAAAACCAAGCTCTTAAACTGCATGAAATTAAATCTGTCAAGATCAAGAAGTATTGCATGTGTTTTATGTTTTTGCAAAATGCAACAAAACCAAGCTGAAATGTCATTTAGTATTTCACCAACTACTGACTTAGAATGCTACAGAAGTTGATGTTTTGCATTGTTTTATTTTAAATGAAGGATTTGTAGCAAAAAGCAGAGAGATGCATAGAAATCTACCTAGTTTCACAAAGAAAAAGTGCCATTTTTTAATTGTGACATCCACGACCTCTACAGATAGTGATATGATGAAATGAAGATTGGAAAAGAAGAATAAAAATGTCAGGAAGAAATATTCCAAGTTGTAAATAAGTTTTGGCACAGTTAAATGAGAAAATCATGATGCATGGAAATCACTCCACAGAATATGAATACCATGTGTTAAGTTGCAGCATTAAATGCTAACAAAAACATGTAACATTGCAAAATGATTCATAAATTCTTGGCTATATGATAATTATGTTGCTACTGTAAAAGATGACAGACTAACATCAACTTATGAGAAAAGCTATGCCAATGCAAAATTCTCCTTCATTTAGGGACATAAATATTAAAAAAAAAGAAAAATAAAAGAACATTAAATGCATCCCTTTTGGTCATATAGGCTTTTACAGCACTTCCATATCACAGTGTTTTTTATGTCTTTCACTCCAGTGACTCAGAGACAACAATCACTCCTACGGCAGACTTGATAATCCTTTGCTCTCTCAGTGTTTTGAGCTCTTCACACTAAATCTTTACTTTAAGTGACAAAGTTTCCATCTCTCTCCAGCTGGTGCTGCCAGTCATTCCTCAGACCTGAAGGCTCCCACTTTTTAATGTGCGTGCACTCCACTTTTATCTATCACACAGAGACTACACCTGCAGAAACAATTATTGTAGACCATAGAATGGATTTGCAGAGCAGAGCAGCTGGTGCCAAGGACCTGATGATCACAGAGAGATAATATGGAGTGTTTTTACTTCAGATCAGCCCTCATCTGTCTCCAAGGGTCCAAATGCCCATCTGGAGACAAAATGTCCTAGGTGAGCTTCCCAACATGTATTCCTCCACTATTTCACCTGCAGTGAATCCAATTTCAGCACCCTAAGACCACTCCATTACATGACTCCATCTAAGCATGGAAGAGCAGAACTCTAAAGATGTACTTTTAACGGAAGGTAAAATATAAGTGATATCTGAATCTGCTAGGGAATATAGATGTGTTATTTTTACATTTAAAATTGCCTTCTCTTTTTTTCTTTTTTTGTCTTCTTTTTTTGAAAAGGAATTATGTCTTTTATAGAAGTATATGAATGCTTTCCCATTGATGCAGTAAATCTATGGGAGAGAACACTGGCTTTTCAACAATCCACCAATAGTTTTTTGGGGCTATTTGTTTAAAGTTGGTCCAAAAAGCTATCACCAGTTAACAACAAACCTTTTATTACAGATGTAAGCTTCAAAGCTTTTCCATGAAGCCAGTTGCTATTAAAGTATTTCCAGTAAAAGTACCTATTCATTATTCAGTAAGTACAACATAAAATAGTTCCAGCTACTGCACCGAAAAAATCTTGACCTCAGTATTTCACATTCAAAAGAAATTTATCACCTTGTTGTTCTTGCCAGAAGGACTAATTAATATTAAATCTTTTGAATTTCTCTGGATAAAACTGGCATCTGAGGGCCTAGTATGGTATCAGAGTTCTTTAAAATAAGTCAATAATAGAGATTAGTACCTCTTGTGTAATACTGTATGCATCGCATTCTGCTACATTTATTATACAAATTGAAATGAATAACAATATGCAGTTTAACATCCCATGAATATTTTTTATCATTCTCCAACAGTAGTTAATATGCTAACCAACTTCACTGAAAGGCATACAGATGTGGAAAGAGTCTATCTAGGGACTTTAATTATCACCTTGTCAAATTCAAATTATTATCTTGCGAGTTCATTTCCATAAAGTATCCCCTTTGCTTTTGGATGATTTAACATGTATCTGCTTTTTCTCATCTTATTTGTATCTATCCAGAGGCTTTAAACCTTTCAAAGTCGGCCAGCTCTTTGTCAGATCATGATGTTTACCGTTACTGATTTTGTCAAATACATTTTTGCAAACACTCAATTTTGCCAAAAATGGGTCTGTAAAATGTGAAGAGATACTGGCACACACCACCAATAATGTTACATAAATCAGACTAAGACTTCAACTATTTCTAAACAGGATTAGCTTACAGCGAAGAACCAAAGAGCCTGGGGAATGATTCACCTGACAAAATTCTGGAGACAGTATTTCTTGGTTGGTTAATCATTTCACATTTCAAGAAACCTGGAGTAATTCCAGCTGTAAAAATTGGGTAGATATTATTTTCTATGCTAATCTGGATCACATGATATGGAAAAAATATCATATGAATATTAAGGATGGTGTTTTTTAACCTATTTAAAGGCAACAAAGCAGTGATGAAAATAAATGAAAACAGAAGAAAAATGCCTTATTGGATAAGACTTACATCCTGCAAAACTGGAAGTTTCAATTTTTTTTTACATTTTTGTAAAAGAGTGCAGGATAAATGTGTGCAATATATGGTGGATGTCTTTGTAAGCATGGTGTGGCACTGGAACAGGTTGTCTACAGTTGTGGGTGCCCCATCCCTGGAAGTGTTCAAAGCCAGGTTGGATGGGGCTCTGAGCAACCTGGTCTAGTGGAAAGTGTACCGCTGTATGGAGAGTTGGAATTAGGTGAGCATTAAGGTCCATTCAAACCTAAACCATTCTATGATTCTATAATTCTGTGATATAAACATAGAATTAATCAATCCCCAAATTTCTCTTTAGGAAACAATAAAAAGCAAAAATGCTGTATCATGAGATAAAGTCCAATAGTCTGCATATATAAAGTTGACCAAATCTGGAAACAGAAAATATGTTACAGTTTTTAAATTTTAGGTTTTTGAATTTCAGTTGTGTGAGAACACGTGAGAATTGTGTAATTACAACTCTTATAATTAAACTAAGATGCATATAAATTAATAACAGTAAACAGAAAAAAGACGAATGACTAAGTAAAAATAATAAGATAAATGTGACTCTAAGAAAACCCCCCAAAATAACCCAAACCAGAAAAAAAAGACAACTAATTAGCTAGCTCTTCATAAATACATCCACGTATGGTTTCAAAAAAAGACATGGATTGTTCTTGTTCAAGAGCTATACTACTCACTTGTTTTAATTTATCTTTTTTATCTTCTTTCTTGCATTTGTGCTATGTTAGAGAAAACTTTAATGTATTTAGCAGAATAATTTCTGCTTCTAAATAAATACATAATACTGGATAAATATTTGGGGTTATTATTAAGAATTACAATATTTGATAATATTATTGTATATTATACATATTAAGTGTTACAATATTGTATAAATATTAGTTTAAAGGAAATTTGCAGGAAAAGGAGAAAAATAGACACAGCTTTTGTGACTAGCAGAGGATGACAAAATCATAGTCAAGGAAAATTTGTCTTCTGTTTATTATTTATTAATTATGACTTCGTTTTTATTTTTTGTTTTTGGTATTCATGGATTTAGTCAGTTTGGTTTCTGAATTAATTTCGCAAGGAATTTAGAAAGACTACTTATGCATGTACATGAAGATGCAAAATGTGTGTGTAAAATGTGTTAAAACTGCTTCCAGTGCATCTGTGTAAACCAGAGGTGCAACATAATCAGTTAGTTCTTGCATAAATTTCAGTACAGTAGATCAAGAAATTGTATCAGGAGGGTAATTGTAATTTATTGTGTTTTTTAAGTAACTCCACGCTCCCCAAATTCTTTCTAATTATAATTAGTGAAGACTACAGTGAAAAAGGTTTTCATAGTTTTCAAAAAAGTATGCTCACTTCTTAGCAAAAAACTTAATAAAGAGAGTAATGTTAAATTAGTGCTTTGGATCAAAATGTGGATAAAACTACAGATTAGTATATAAGAAAGAAACATAACTTGAACTTAAATTATGATTTTTGACATTAACAGATCGATGAAATTATTTAAGTTCCAGAAGCACACAATTGAATAGGACGCAATGTTAGATCACAACACTTCAACACTAAAATAAAATGGAGGGACATTTTTCTCATGGTTCCATTGTTCAGTGCTACCATCAAAGCACTCTTTTCTCTTATGGGGTAAGGGATGTCAGAACAATAATCTTCAGCAAAATAATAGGTTGTCTTGCAGCATTGTTAAGGCTATAACCTCAGCCCAAAATACAGATTGCAACAGGAGTTGCTGAAGCCTCTAATGCAGCAAACCTCCCCAGCCATGCAAGTGTTCACTTTGCAAAAAGTATCTCTGACATTTGATATAATGTAAAGGGTATAGAGTAGAGCATGCTAAGCAGTGGTTAAACACAGAAAATTGCCCTCAAAATATATACCTTACTGAAAAATGCTGTGACCATGCTGCAATGAATATACCATAGTGGGAAATGCAGCTGTGCACATCGCAAACCCTGACAGACAAATAAATGTCCAATCAAAATAGATTTTGCACCCTTGACCTTAAGGTGAACACCTATTTAAAATCAGGATACTCATGAATGAAAGAGGAGGAATAGTTAGCACAGCCTGACAATGTGTTCACCTCATTATTTCGTGCAAAGTTAATGGGGAATAACATTTAAAATACTACCTGACTTAGTGCCAAAAATTACTGCATCTTCAAAAAGAATTTTATTTGTTAGTCTAGCAGTTGAGCAATAACCCATTTAGTTCCTTTGTTTGAGATATAAAATGACTTTGAAACATTCTTTACTCAATTATTATTATTATCCATAAAGGCACAGGTTACTGCCACATGACACTATGACTATGTTGGATGAACTCTCTTTTAGGAAATTTCCTTTTCTTGTTGAACAGGTAGCATTTCATATCTGTTGTACTGTGTATTTTGGGATCAAAAGAAGGCATTCTAGACAAAGAAATTCAAATTGTCTTGGTTTTAGATATAGTCAGCATGACTTTGGAAAAAAAAAAAACGGTATGAAATGTAAAGCAGAAATTACTTTTTCTTAGCCCTCATAGTTATTTAATTATAATACAATAAATTTTACAGCAAATTAGGAAAGAAAAATGTAAAATAAATTAATCAACTGTGAATGCACACATAAATGCATATTTTTGAAATACTATGGCAAATTCTATTTTTAAGGGATACACTGGAGACATAGAGGTACAATACTTAATCTATACTGAAACTACCCATAAGGAAAAATTTGACCCCCATTTCCTTCTCTTCTCTGTGTGAAAAGGGAACCATTGATTTCTGCCAACTGACAAGCAGCCAGCCCATATAATAATTCCTATTAATTCTCTCCAGAGGGTTTTTGTGAGTTTGTTTTGGGTTTTTTTTCTGCAAGGGAAACATTGATTTGAACATGTTTTAGTGGATTTTCCAAAATCATACCCTTTGAATAAAGTTTCCCTTCCCAGAATATTGGGATATGATACCAGGAACAAAAACCACACAAAAATTCATTAAAAGAAAAATCAAACATCGTGTGTTTCTCAGGAGCTATTCTATCTACTGATACTGATATTCTTTGTTTGCTTGCTTTATATTCTTATGTTAAATTTGTTTGGCAGAAGTGCTTAGTCTGGGTGTGTTGATAAGGAGATTGATTAAGTGCAATGAAAACCTAATTTGTTATTGTCATTTAATGATAGTGGTCTTCTGGTTTTTTTCCCCTCTCAAAATGAGTAAACGATACAAACCAGTAAACAAACAACTGCCACCACACCTCACCACCCCATTATGATAAACAGGATTAAACATAAGAGGAAAATGAAGACTGTGAAGCTGTTGTTTAAGAAGGAAATGCTGAAGTCCAGACTCCAGCTCTGTTGTTAAATATTATTACCACCACAAATAGGGTAAGATATCCTTTCTAAAATTAAGTTGAAAAAGTTGTTTTTTCATCATCTCCTTCCTAGAATCCCTAGTATTATTCAAATTTTGGGTTGTACGTTTGTAACTTCTGCTGTCAGTGTGAATATGCATTAGAGGAAGTGACCTGACCACTTCAGCAGCTTCCCCCTCTCTGCTCTCCCCATCACATACCAGCTGCAATATTCTCCTCAGGTTACTAGCATAAGATGCAGTGTCTGCTGATTGGCTCCTGCTAATGATTTGATCATCCTTGAAAGCTGTGTAAAAAGAATGCCTAAAGTAAATAAATTGAATATTTTTAATGCTCAGATGTGTTTTTCTGAAAAATCTACGTATCTATGAGAGTTAATGGATTCTTACATGTCTCTCTTACACATTCTTTTGTAATATACATTTTTCATTAATGGGGATTTCTTCATTCCTCCCTTAAGAATTGGGAGGCCTGTCCTTAGTTATAATTAAGTAAATATGCTGTATCTGTCTACTAAGATTTTTTTTCCCACTGGCTAAATTTTAGTCACTGCAAAAGTGAATTAGAGAATTTTTGGGGATTTCTATGGTTAGAATTTAGTAGCAAAAAGGAAGAGAGAAGTGTATTTACTTAAATGAAGATAATTTTATGAACATAATGTACCCATAAAAATAGTTGTCTTTGAGTGAATACAATAGTTTTAATTATTCTCTAACTTTTTTCCCTAAATTCTTTCTTCCCTTCTAAAAGACTTAGGTTGAGGTTGGGATTCTCTAAAAGCCCATTTCTCTAGACATTGAAGAATCTGTATTTATTTCTCACATTCTTCCACATGTAACTGGTATTTATTTCATGAAAAGAGAGAACTTCTAATTCTGGTAATTTTCAATCCTACCTTTCTTTACAGAAAGAAGAAGAGGGCAAAAAACCATTCAACTATTTTGAAACGTTACGTTGTTTATTTAGTTTGTTTTAGTGGTCTTTATAACTCATATAACTGTATTTTACTTTCTTTTTCATTCCTTCTTATATACATTTGGAAGATTTTTATGTCCAAGTTAATAAAAAAAGACTATATCAAGATTAATACTTTTCCAAATTTACTCTAAAACCAACATGCAAGAATCTTTTACTACTTTTCAATGCACAGGGTGCTGCACTGTAAAAAAAAAAAAAAAAAAACCATTAAAGACCATGAACATAAAATAATCATTGCTTGAAGTTATACCAAAAAGTTGGTATTTATCTTAAAAGTTCTAGTACTTTAAACTTCAAGTGTATGAATTAGTAGCCAATCAATGTATTTAGGTGACCATTACTCTGTGACCAATGTCAAATGTTTTTAATTAACTAGTTAGGCAAGCTTAAGAAAGCCTGCTGAGCAAAGATGTATGATGTCAAAGCACTCTCTTCTTTTGTCACTTCTATTAGGCAGAGGAAGAATTACAAAAACCAATGGCAAAGGAAGAAGAAAACCAAACCCTTTACTCTAGAGCAGAGGTCAATCTGTTTATAAGGAATTAGGTGACAATAGTAGAATAGACAATTTGAAAAAAAATGCTAAGAATTAACACTTGAAGTGGCAATAAAACAAAAGATCCTGTCAGAAATTATTAAAATTCCATGTTATAGTAAAATATATTTTTTCTTTTTCATCGATGTTTTAGTTACGTTAAAATCAGATAAAGCTGAGAAAAATGCAGAATCCCACTTGAAATTCATGGAAGTTCTGCATTCAACATGTGACAGAACTGAAACACCGTCATCCCTGTTACAGAAATACTGTGGTCTCTCCAAAAGTTGCTTCCCCCATCAGTAGTATCCTGTATGAAGTTCAGAAATGCCCTTAATGCTTTGGCACCTTGAAAAAGAAGGAGAAGCATATGTACTTTTATTTTCATCCACTGAATGCTTATAACAAATTCCAATTAAAGTGAACATACATTAAGAAAGGAGATACTAGGAAGCACGCATTAATTCTGTCCTACTATGTTTCCCTCTATTGTATCTCCTTTGTCATATAAGTTACACCTACTCAGCCATCAAAAGTCTCTGTAGAATTTAAAGTTTTCCACTGGCCACCATTTTACCTCCCTAGTATAAGATCCTAATTTCTAGGTTAAGGAGGTGTTTAGGTCAGTGTCATATGCTGATAGAGTGCCCTGAGAAGAGGTTAGTAACTCTAACTTGTCTTCCCAGGCTGCCTTTGAGTGCTGACCTTCCCAGGGCAGCAGGTCAGGGCAGTGGTGGAGGATCCCTGTGGTGGGGCAGGCACCCAGGGCACAGCCACTCCACTTAACAGCATTCACTGCCTCAGTCATGGACACACCAGGGCACTTCTACAGCCCAAGCTGAACCTGTCGCTCTCCTCCTCTGCTGACACTGGGCCTGAAACACAACACAAAGCAAAGCAAAGAAAGGAAAAGAGAAGGGGGAGTCAAAGGGGGAGGGTGGGCAAGCTGTACTTTACTGCTCATTCATCTCTCGGCATTCAATCACTCCAAGGCAGTAACTAGCTCAGCCCCAGGCTTCCCTTACATGCACAAAAGAAAAGCAATCCCATTCAGAAGGAGACCATGAGTTATTGATCTCATGCTGAATGTTATGTTCGGTTCAGCAGCACTGTCAGCTCCCTCACATGGAAAGCTTATGTTTCCCACCAATTCTGTTGAATGATACTCAGCTTTTTTGAAAATGAAGTGTTGGGGACTAGGGGTCAAGGGCAGAGACATCTCAGCTTTCATCCTGGGACTTCAGGACACATTCTGGGTCATGATGAAGGGTAAGCCTGCCAGGAATTAATTGTAAAAGTACTGTGGAGCTTGTTCACCAGAGGAGCAGGAAATTCATGGTTGCTTCACTTTCTAATTCAGACATTAGAAAATGAGCCATAAAGCCATCATTTGTTAATGTACATTAGATTTATTTTACCCATTCAAATTAATGAACAAAGTTTTTTTGATATGACACTTTATAGTTCATTTATTTAGCTTAATATCCTCATTTGCAGAAATATGCAGATATTTTGTTTTAATCAATGAAGACATTAAAGTGAAAACTCAAATTAAAAATTTATTTCATGTTACACATTTCACTCTCTTACGGGGTAATTTTAAATTAGTTATTGTTACCGTGATGCAAACATAAAATGTTCAGACTGTGTCAAGTCCACATAAAGTTCTTGATTGAAAATTTTTAAAATGGAATATTTTGTAATTGTTCCTTTATTAGAATTCCACACGCCAGGAGTTTAACTGTGGCACGATGATAATTTCCTATAATTAATTAATTTGTTTGTTTGTTTTCACAAATATTCTTTTGTAGAGGTCTTTCCCTTATTTAGTCAGTTTGCTAGGCTGCAGTTTTGATCTATTTGAAGGTAGGAAGGATCTACAGAAGGACCTGGACAGGCTGGATTGATGACCCCATTCCGATGGTATGACGTTGTACAAGTCAGGTCCTGCACTTAAATAACAACAACCCCATACAGCACTGCAGGCCGGGAGGAAAAGAGGCTGAAAAGCTGCCCGGAAGGAAAGGACCTGGTGCTGGCCAACAGTGGAAAAACATGAGCCAGGGTGTCCCATGTGTCCAAGAAGGCCAATGGCACCCTGGCCTGTATCAGCAATAGTGGGGCCAGCAGGGGCAGGGCAGTGACTGCGCCCCTGTGCTCAGCACTGGTGAGGACACAGTTTGAATCCTGTGGTCAGTTTTGAGCCACTCCTGACAAGAATGATGCTCAGGTTCTGGAGTATGCCCAGGGAAGAGCAGTAGACCTGATGAAGGGTCTGGAAACAAGGGTCTGTAAGGAAATTGTAGCCATTTAGGGGTTGGTCTCTTTTCACAAGTAACAAGCAACAGGATGGGGAAATGACTTCAAGTGACATCAAGGGAGGTTTAGATTGGATATTGGGGAAAAATTTTTTATAGGGACGGTCAGGCATTGGAACAGGCTGAGCAGGGACGTGGTGGTCACTGTCCCCAGAGGAATTAAAAAGATAAACAGATATGACATTTAGGGACGTTGTTTAATAATAGACTTAGCAACAGTTGGACTTCATGGTCTTAAAGATATTTTCCAATCTAAATGATTCTATAATTCTATGATTAAGCACAGGACTGAGTAGGCACCTAAAAGAAGGAAGAGACGGACTAATATAGGCACTTCAGAGGAACAAAATTAATTCACAAGAAAAGCAAAGTAAAAAATGCAACAAAAGTAGGAGTGCATATTTAATTGACACCCAGAGCTGGGACACAGAAACCCCCTTACAGTCTTACTGTCTTCAATGCAAATTCATTTCACCTGAGTAATAAGTACTGTCAGAATGTCATTCCACAGTCACGTTCACACAGTCACACTCTTCTAAAACAAAATTTTATAAATGAGACATAACTCCATCAACTCAAACATTAAAAGTAAAATGATATGCTTACTAATGTTTGTAAGTTTAGTTCTTTTTTCTTCTCAAAACACACTCCATCATATCAAAGTTTTTATGCATTAAAATTATCTAAATCTCTGAATGCATTCTGCTAATCAATTAAAATTTTGTGTTTACATTGCAAATCCCCTCTTTTCACTGGATATAATTGATTTACCATTCCATGCACTTTATTGGTCCTCTGAATTATTCAACATTCTTTTTTTCTGTGACTGGATAACTAAAACTTTCAAATGGAAAAACATATTTCGAAAAGTTCTTCCTGATTAATAAAATTTCTTACTAATATCTAGAGTAATAACATGTATTCTAAATACAAACATTATGGAACTTTATATACAGACAAACAAGAAAGAAAACCTAGCAAATAACTAAACAGAGCAAATAAAATACCCTGATTCCACTAATGAACATGATAATGAAGATTTCTAATAATTGGTTTGATATCTCAGCTGGAGTTTTCTCTACTGTTTCCACATGACGGATCTAATATAAATATAGAGATATTTAAACCTTTCATCGTTTGACATGGAAATGTTTTTGTGGGGGTTTTTTTCTCTTTTTTTTTTGTTTGGTTTTTTTTGTTTGTTTAATCTCTCAGCTCTTAACTATGGATACATTCCATGAATGTAACTACTTGAAGGTATGAAAACAACTAATTTTTTTAGCTCTATTTGTTTTTTCTCACATCGTGTGTTTTTTTCCACCTTTTCTTTCTAGACTTCGTCGAAATCAAGATTCTCCTATGTCTTACTTGGATGCTCAGACTCTGAGAGAACAAATAGGAATTAAAGCAGCATTATTACTTCACTGGCATTCATTAGAAATGGCTGTCCAAGGATTTTTTGGAACATTATATTTCTACTTGTAGGTAAATATATTTCAAATACCAAAAAACCTTATTCTCTTCTCTTTTACTGATTTCCTGAGAGAAAGTTCATGTGGAAGGAAAAAAAAATCCTGTATTGCACTCAGTATTCCGTAATCATGAGGAAGAAGAAACACATGCCAGACAGATGAGTGAGACTGTAGTCTACTATATGGATCTGTATACATGCCACTTATTAGCTTTACAACTACCTTACACCAGAACTCCAGCAGCATTGTGTAAGCACTGGTAGAATTGAAGTAATTTTCTGTTAATACTGGTATTATTCATACCATTATTTATCTTCTTATGAATACAACTAAAGTTACAATGAGAATTTTTTTGCTTATTTTTGGTCAGTCTGACACAAAATTCAAAAGAAAAATTAAATATAAATTTATTTAATTTATGTATTTTTCTTCTATTCTTATTACTGTTTCTATGACAATAAAGTAACACTTTATCACATATTGTAGTTTACATGTTTTCCTTACTTCCTTCAGTTGCAGCTGATTCACATATGATTCACATATGAGTCAATCCATCTAGTTGCCTGATCATATTTTTTCTAGTAAAAAGTGGAAGAATTCTTGAGAAAAGTTGTGTGGTCATTAATTTACGTGCCATGTGCAAAAACTTTTCTGGGGAAATGTGATAAATTCCATTCAATCTCACCACACCATATAGGCTTTATTTTAATAGAAATATTAGTCAACAAGTACTGTGAAGCCAGAGAAGATTTCAGTTTTTGACAGCAATTCCAAAATTCCTTACAAATTCAATTGTAGCCACTGTCACTTTGCACAGAAATATGCTTCCATGGATATAAAATCAAGAGAAAATGCAAAAAGCTAACATCCCACCTACTACATGTAACATTTTCATGTGTTTCTGTTTCTTTATTCTGAGTACCACTATCTGTCCATAGGCTATCTGATGATACATGAGATTTCCAGCTAGAGCATGAAACCTTACAATAAAACTGACAAACTATTGTCAAAAGAGATTATGCAGATGAAAGTCTGTTCCTACAATCAGACTTATTGCACATATAAACAGGAAGAAGTTTAAATTCAGTCTGAAATACAGTGTAGTCTAAAAGTGAATTTAAAATGAGTAGGAGAAATTATTATCATAAAAAAACCCTCACAAAAATATTAAGAATAAAAGTAAAGCATGAGTTTTTTAAGCAGGGGGAAAGAATATCTTTTTGATAGTTAATTTTGTTTCTAATCCCCCTTATGATTCTGAGGCTCAACTCTCATCTGAACAAAATTCACAGACTTTCCTCTAATTATGATTCCATTTATGAAATATGCCTTTTTTCCTTCTCCACAAATCGTAGCTCCTGTTTTGTATTCTACAGTTTCTCGCTGCTTCGCTCTGTATTTGAATTTTTCCTTGTATAAAGACAAACTCTTTGTGCTGCCTCTCAGCTACTACCCCCTTTAACCTCAGATCATGACCCCTTGTTTTGCAGCTAGTTACTATCTCTGCTGCTTGCTGGTGTCAATTTGTTTCCGCTTCATTCGGGATCAGTGGTCTGGGCTCTTGATCCCTTACATGCCCTCACTGGCAAACATCTTTCAGTACCCAGTGAAGGGAAGAAACCCCCAAACTTAATGAAACAAAACTTCAGCAGGTAACAAAAACATAACGTCAATCCGCCCACCTCTTGAGGGATGATTTAAGAAGAGATAATGTTTATTCACAGATTGTCTGGTAATAGACAGATAGCAGATCACGGTGGGGTCAAATGACAGCATTTTTAAACTTCAGGAGACAAATTTCAACTGAGACAAAGAGGTGTCAAATAGAATGTACCACCACAGTATATCTGATTGCAGTAGCAATATGGCAAAAGCAAGACAAAGAATTTTAAACCTTATCTGTCATTATGTTGAAATAGTAGGAAATTCTATTCTCTTTTCTTCTCTAAAACATGTGAAGTGAAATAAACTGTAGCGAAATGTTTTGAAGAAAAGACAGAGTGTATTGAATGGCTTGTTTCCTATCATAGGGAACACAAAAAAATGATCAGGATTAAATAAAGAACAAAATTAATTATTATAAGATATGGATTTTTGTGATATAATTTTAATTATTTATATAAAATGGTGTTTATGTTCCCCCTACATGTAATGATTCACTGCCATATTGTTTGAGAAAAGAAAACAGAAAACTGAGATTTTTTTAAATCTAATATTATTGTCATAAACTTTAAATATTCCTTACCCAATGATGTAATAAGATTGACACACAATCTTTCATTTAACTAATAATTGCAAAGCAACAACAAATATTGAGTAACAAGCTACATATTTGTAAGAAAAATGAAATAAATTTTTGAAGCAAAATAATGTTTGCTGACATAGTTTCAAAAATTTAATTTGATTATTATTTACTGTGAATATTTGCTCAGTTTCAAAAACAGTGCTGTCTTGTAAGAATTCAGCAAGGGTAAAATATGTAGACTAATAAGATTTGACATACCTCATTGAATTCCCAATCCTCCTACTTCTTCCCTAGTCATCAAGATTAGACAGGATCTTTCTAATCACTAGACGATACATGCTCTCAAGTCACTGGAATGCCACCTGATATACTCTTTCATTAGTATTTGCTATAGTGTTTCAACTATCATGGAAAGAAGAACTAATACATATAAAAATATTTGCATGTCCACCATGATGCAGTCAATATTGTGTGAAGAGAAATAGCAGTATTACTTCAATTATAAAATATCTTGTTTTAAAATTATGTTTAAGGATTTTATAACTTTTTGGACTAATTTGTAATAATCAGATATTTTCAGAAATATAATGACAGTAAGATTCACATACCCAGTTAGGAAGAATTTTGTAATAATAATCTCGGTTTCTGAGAAAACCTCACAGACAATATTCTCTTAAGAAACTTTCTGATATGATAAACAGAAATCCCTGTACAGCTCTTCCTTGTTCTCTATCTTCCATTCACATATATGTTCTCATCTAATGGGCACCCATAATTTTTTAATCCATTAATTAAAATCCCATGAGAATTCCGTAATCTTTTCCTGGGTAGGTTTATGGTGATCATTTCACTCAGGTTAAGGAGACAGATTAAATTAATGGAGAGATCTTCTGCATCAGTAGGAATCAAGGTAGGAGAATGAGCCCTTAACCCTTTTAATTTTTGGATAGAGATACAGCAAAAGACTCTAATCTGCATAGCTGTACAGAATTCTCTGTTAAAGGATAAAATTCAGTTTAACTACAAACCGCATACCATATGACATGTGACTGGAACTTTTGACAGAATATGCAGGATCAGAAATATTTGAGAGCTACCTTTAACTCTACTTCAGGTGCCAAATTCCTATATTTCCGTATAAAAAGGAGAGTTGGTTAGTAACCCTGGCCCCGTTTTAATTTATTGCACAAATTCCTTTTCCTGCAAATCTTATGCCGAAACACTGTTAGCATAGAAATACGCATTTTGTATTATGACATATAAAAATGTTTCTGAAATCTATGTTAATTATTTCCACTACTACCTCTTTGTTCACAAATTTAGTAAATATATATATATAATTAAAGAAATAAAGCAAATTAATAATATCCCTTATAAGCCATTGTTTTAAATGGCTCATAATAACTGTCTTATGTGGTCTGTTCAAACTGTTCTAACTATTGTATGCTTTTCAGGTCATTTTTTCATCTTTCATAGATTCTTCCTTAAACTTTAAAAGAAAAACACATTTTGCCACCTCTGTTACTTCATTAACCTTGGTGAGTTATCAGAAATATCTGACACCAACTTTTCTATTTCCCCAAACATACCATAGAATTTATCTGAGCCTGGTGCTTTATCATCCTTTAATCATTCTAATTTCGCAAACACTTTATATGATCTGGGGCTCATAAAACCGTTGTTGTATTTCACTTTCACAGAAAATTTATTCCAGACTTTGGGTTATGGCCTACAGCTGCGCTCATAAATATCAAGGCAAAGAATTCATTCATGCTAAATTACCTTCCAGAGATGTGCAGAGTTATTCATACCACTCAGAAGAGCACCAAAATTCATATTTCTGTCAAGTTCCTCAAAAATAGAATACATGAGATTGCCAGTTAAACCTTCTTTGCCAATACATTTTGAAAGAGTGGAAAACAGTCAAATTCCACACAGTGCTGCTGAGAACACATTCAGACAGCTCAATTAATGATTGTCAGACTTCAAAACTCTACTTTATCCAGATATACAAATTTTAACTGGAGTCTAAATAAAAGTATTATAAATAAACTCAAGCAGCTGTGGGAAAGTTAAAGCAGGAAACACTATGTCCTTATTTTAAGTACTTCTTCTTCATCCCATTTCCAGTCTTTCAGAAAGAATGTATTCTGCTTGTCATTGGAACTTCTCATATCAAGTCCCAGAAATCTGTGGATGCTAGATCATGTTCCATAATCACAAAAATCTTCATTAGTTTGAATCATTTAAAGTAAAAGTGAAGGCATCTTCATCAATTGGCTTGTGCCAGTTTCATTTTTCCCCCATATACTCTTGCTAACCTTTTGACAAGAAACAACTATGAATTTACATCTCCAACTCAGACATGGGAAAATAACTTCTTCCTGTTTCCAGATAAACACTGCATCTAGATAAACATGAAACATCATAATTCACATTAAGTTCTAAAGTTGCAAGAAAAAGATGTTATTAAAAAGAAAATTCAGCTGCTTTCCAAAGATTAATTATAACCATTTAAATACATATTTAGAACATACTTTCTTTGGTTTAGCCTTAATGAGAAGGCCAGAAAAGTGTCTCAATGGAATTGAAAAGTACAAATTGTCAATTTGATTTTCTTGCAAGCTCTAAGTTGCAAACAAGAAGAAAATAAAAACAAAACCCAAAATGCAACATGAGAAATAGGAAAAAATTGAATAAATCCTGAATGTTAATAAAAAGCCACGTAACCTTCTGGGAAGCCTTCATTGCATAGGTGTTAAAACCAACAGACCTCTGTTCACTGGAAATTTATCTCCAGTAATTATTACCAACTTACCCCTGCAGAATGAACATATTTCTTCATAACATTTATGATTAATTCTATCCTAACAGGGTACCATTTCTTTTCATTATTCGTCTTTTGAAATTATTGAAATATGTATAAAAAGTAGAAAAATCTGGGGATTAATTCACATAAGATTATTGTCCAATTTAAAATTAAAGTATCAAACACCACATCAAATGTCTGGGATATAATCACTATGTTTATACATTAATGAGTCCGTCAGAAAGGATGTGGTTATATATAATATTAAATAGCAGAGTTTTAGCTTATCATTATTATTTAGGGATCATGCAGCGCAAATACCTTTAAATCCAGTACTGTAATTTGCCATATCTGAAGGTGAGGATAAACTTGCTCAGCAGTAGAGCCTGCTTACCCTGTGCTGTTTCAGTGTGCAGTTCCTTATTTCATTCTCTTCTCTCACAGAGCATGAGCTGCAGTAGCAATAAAACTCTGCATGTGCATACCAGTAGGTTTTTATTGCTCTTTCTGCTCTTGTTTCCCATGAGAGGAAGGAAAAAAAAAATAAAAGGGTATGGAAAATCTTGGTTTTTAACAGGGATTTCTGCTTCAGAAGTGAGTCAGGGGTTACACAGCTTTTGAGGAACTTAGCTTGGTTTGTTTCTGCTTCCCTAACTTGAACCTCCCTAATTTTTACCAAACACATCTGTAGCAATATTCCAAATACTATGAGCCATCTTCATTCATAATTCTTAGGCTGTCAGGGACTCCCAGGAATGCCTGCCTCCATGCTGACTATGCACAGTAAATCCCACCTGCTGGAGATCCTCCATCTGCTGAGGTTCTGCTGCTTGACTCTGCTCTAATTCTCCCATTCCTGCAGTGCCCTCAGGCAAAATGGCACACCTTTCCCCAAATCCATTTTCTTCCTCTCCTTCCAGGTAGAGAGCAAAGCACTAATTCAGATATATTCATCAAGTATGTTTTCAGAGGAATTTCCTATGTAGGTCATGAAATAGATTATATATGGTTATATGAGATTCAAATTTGCAAGACTTTCACAGAAGAGAGTGTGTCAGTAAAGAAACACCTAAACCAAATTGTGTCTTAGAACTTTTAGATGAATGAATTTTAGTCAACCATTCCCTCCAGCAAACACAGATTTATTTTTTTTTGTGCTGAAAGTAAATATCCGCAGTCTCTCTCAAAAAAAAAAAAAAAAAAAAAAAAAAAAAAAAAAGCAATTATTTTTATGGGTTTGAATTGATTTGGCTTGCTTTGGTTGGTTGGTTTTTTACAGATACTGATGTTACCTTTATTTCATTTGGTTTATTACCTTTATTTTATTCAGAAATAATTGTACCTTCTCTATTCCCTGTAGTAAATTACAAGTTAAAGTTATCTATCTTGCAAGCGCTAAAAATCAACTCTTACCCCTCCCAACCATGTCTCACCTCTCCCAATACAATGCTTGAGATGCTAGATGATGAAATGCCTGATAAGGTAAGAATAAATCATAATTTAATTGATGTGAAAACTGTTAGTGCAGCAACTCTGACATAAAAAAAATGAAGAAAGATAAAGTTTTGCAAAATTAAAGTAATAAGTAATTTCATACAGTATTCATCCAGCTAAAGGAACAGGCTTCTACTTGTTCACACTTCAGTGAAATATACTTGTTAACTTGGAGAAGAAAAAAAGTCATGAGAGGATCTTTATGATTCTGGGTCACCCAATGTTGCAGTGAACTATTTAACTATGGGAACTGCTGATCAAGTAGAATAAAAGTAGAGTAGATATATTTTAACGTGCTTTATCTTGAAGGTAAAACCATCATACCTGAATGTATTTACAAGAAAACATGCAATAAAAAGTGAAAGAATTTCTGCTATTATCCTTGAAACTATTTAGAAAATAATTGGATAGTCTCTGAGAAGTTGGGTGAAAGGGAAAGAACATTATTTTGTCAAATCCTTCATTTCTGTAAAGAAAAAACTAAATCAGTCAAACAAGAAGCTTTTGTTTGGTCTTTGATCTAAAACTTCCATATCTATATTCATGCATGAGAACAGTCTATAAAACTGTTCAGTTTTTCAGAACAGAAAAATTCCCTTCATCTAACCTGATAAACTTTCAGTAATACTTTCTTTTCTACAATATGCAATCCTGGTGCACAATGTCAAGAGGAAAGGAAGGATTTAGTAACCAGAATTTCAATAGCATGCTTTGTGTACCACAGTTCACAGAACATCCGAGTACAAATCATCAGGGAATAGAAACAATCACCAGAGAAAAGGACACTATTTCCCATCTCATTTCTGTTCGAGGACAACTAATAATGGAAAATTATGTAATGAACTTTGCAATAGCATAGAGGCTAATCATCTTAAAGTACCATCTTCAAAAATTATTTGTCATGACAGTAGCTGATGGTCTGAACACCCATTTAGTCTCAAGGGTGGGGCTGGATGAGGTGGCACGGTGTGGGTCAGTGGTGATGTTGCAATCTCAAACCAGCACCGCTGCTTTTCAGTCACGAAATGTGGGTTAACTGCACCAGCTGCACAGGCTGGGGGAAGAAAGCTTCTTCTCCCAGGCAAATCCAGTGCTAGGCTTTTTGCTGCGCAGTATCTTCCTAGGGGCAATAAAAATTCGACATGATCCAATGAGTAACTGAGAGGTATTTCCACACATTAAAAACAGTTTAAGGCAAAATTGCCTGCTGGCCGTCCCTAGAGGCTAGACTCAGTAAACTAAGTTAATTTCTAGAAGCCATCTGTAGGGAGAATATACAGACAGATAATATTAACAGCTTGATTTTAAAGATACTGGGTTGGTTTTTTTTCTTGTGGTTAGGAGATGTGACTAAATTATCAAAAAATATTTTAGTAGTAAGTGTCTTCTGAAGTAAGTATTAGATGTTAGATTTCACAATATAGCATTGTCTACTTTTTGTCTGTAACATTACTTACACCAGAAGATTAAAAGGTCTAACAAGCCATGACTATCTACCCAAGATAATAAGTGCTCTTAATAATATTAATATAGTGTGCAAAGGACAAAATCTGAAACAATTTTTCCAGTAGACATATGCTGGACTAAATCTCTGAAAAACATACACTGTACAAATTAGAGTATAAATACTGTTTATTAATGGTTCAAATACAAAGATGTTTTTTCCTTGTAATCTATTGACTACTGAACTGGAAAGAGGGGGCAAATAGAGAGTTTGTGGCAACATTTCAGCTAATGCCCCTCCGTATATGGAGGCAAATGAGGTGAAAGAAATAGATGATAGTTAAAGACTGTGTAACAATTCTGTTAAGCTTTTTAAAAAATGTTTATATTGAATTAGAATAAAAAAGGGAGAGGATGGACTAAATTAACTTCTTTACAAGACTAAGTCTGTGTTCTTCTTTTTAATTTCTTCAGCGGCTTGAAATCTGCAATGTTTAAATTAAGGTTTTCTCCTTCTCCCAAAAGGACAAATTTAAAAGACACAACAAAAATGCCCCTAAAAATATTTATGTAATTTAAATTCCTAAATATTTGATGATAAAGTATCAACACTGTTTCAGAATAAATGTAACCGAAGTGCAACATAAAACCTCTTTAAAGGAAAAAATGTAGAAAAAAATCCCTCATCTTTTTATTTATTAAAATCTGTCAGGTATTTATCAAAAATTAATAGTTCCATTAAGTATTAATAATATAAAAACATTATTCCGATGAAGTATTTTAGTTAATTTTTTCATTGAGATTTCATTGCTTACAGGGCCTGTGAATTTTATCCATCATATAAAATGCCTCTATAGATTTGCTTGCTAAGGGTTGAGGATAGGAAAAAAAACCCAGAAAACACTAACAAGTTTGGTGGTAGTGTTTATTTATTTTTGATGCTTACAGATTTTTTAGGTCTCTTAGTAAAATCCTCCCCTCTCAAAATTTTCAGGCTCTTCCTCTTAATCAAAACTACTGCCGTCATCTGTTAGTCCTGGCCATAGGAATGAAATTAGTCTTCAGCTAGCAAAATGTTCTTCAGGTTCAGTAAACAAAAAAGGAACAGAGTCAAAGTAACTGCTTCTTTCTAATTTTTCACCATGGCTGGAGCTGATTAAGGAGAAAAATGGGCTTTAAAGAGTTTGAGAAAAGGAGACCTAGAGGGAATGAGAACTTAGGGGCAAAATGGCATGTTATTATTAACAGTAGAGATTAAGGAAGTAGAAAGAAGTATGATAGGAGACAGAACAAAGGAAAAACCTCTATTTGAGAAGAAAAATATACAACTGGTGGGACAGAAGCCTGTGAGAGAAACTGAAGTATTGAAGCAATAACCAATCTAAAGAGCAAATGATGCTCAGTGAGATGGCTGTGAAGGATTCTGAGTACTCACCCATGGTGCAATGACCTTTTAGCTCAACTGATAGCGGACCATGTGCCTTCATAAAAATCATAAGCCCCCACCACTCACACCTCCAATAAAAGAAAGAAGAAATAAATTCCAAAGCTAAATACTAAATTTCAATTTCTACTACTTTAATCCTGTATTTTGGTTATCTAGCTAAGCAACTTTCGAAGCAGCACAATAACATAGAATTGTGATCATGCTCCAGCCCAAATTTCTTTTTTTTTATTTAATCAAACAAAATTGCTAGGTGAGAGCCCATAATCCTTTCTTTATTAATTTCCTACTCTTCTACTGTAAGATTACTCTCATCTATTTTATATTTATTTATTTTAGTCCAGTATTCAGGTAAAGAATGAACTTAAGCAAGGATTCAAAATGAAATTTACAATCTATCACAAAAATATATGAAAATTTTTCAGTTTCAAACATAATTTGTAAGGGGTATGGAGTACATAATAATGCAAATAAATCATAGAAATAACATTTTCATTTTGTTATATCGTTCTAATTATTAGAAATATGAAACAGAACAATTTCTGGATTCTCGATACAAACTGCAGTTATCATTACAATTACAGAACTATAAAGATAAAAACATTTTTCTTATCCAAAATGACATTCCTCTTACAACTCATACTGTCTGGTAGCATGATAAGCATATATATAAAGAATACATAAAAACACTTAAAGGTACAATACTGTTTCTATGAATAAATCACCTAGATGGAAATCTCACTAGACCCTCTTCTTACATTATTATTTTTTACAGATCCAAACTAAACAGCGCTTATTCACAGGGATAATCTTGTGGAGGTTTGCAAGATCACCTGCTACTGTACATGATTGCAGAACCAGAACTTTTTTTTTATATTGTCAAATAAAAAATAATTTTAAAAAAACACTCAAAAAACCACCATGAGTGGTAAAATCTAAGTACGTATTCAAACTGTCCTAAAATACAGTAAGAAAATAATTTTAGGACATTTCATAATGTAATTGTATTTATCACAAATATACGAATGTATGCACACTTCTGTTCTCATGACTCTTACAATTGTGCTGCTAGTGACTGTATTCAGGTACCGGTACTTGTTCTGGTCATGTTTGTTGTTGTTAGAATAAGATTCTGTATTTCTGAAACCAAATTTATCAGGCTATGATTACCCTCAAAATAGTGGAGAAGTATCTTCAAAAAGTGTCTCAGAATAAATCCATTCCAGTGAAAAAAAATTAAATGTGAAAATTGTACAAAATTAAGCTAATCTCAAAGTAACCTTTGTATTTTAATGAAAACTGAAAATAGTACGAAACTTTTGCAATCCTAAGAAAAAAATGACAATGAAAATAATAAAGAAAAAGGCATATGAAAAAGACAAATTTAATATTTCAAGCCATTGTTCTAAGGTTCTAACCTTGCTTTTTATTTTAATAGATCAGATTGAAACAGGTTTTTTAGGGTTTTAATGATTTTGGGTCTTTTTTTGTTTTGTTTTGTTTTTTTTTAAGTTGGAACAAATTAAGGGGTAGGGTGGTATTTTTTTAAAAAAATTTTTTTTTCTTTAAATTTGTAGTTTATGTGCCACAACTCTTAACAGCATTTTATTAACTGATTACTGATTTCATGCATTCAGAAATCTTTCTAAAAACGTAATGCTGTTAACTTTGGCAGACTTATCTGTGACATCAAATAGTTTGGCCATATCTGAGCAGCTAGAAATTAATAGAAGGCATCATGAATCTAAGGAACATGACAATGCTTTAGCAAACACAGAGAAAAAGCTCATTCTTTGTGTTTGATGATTCAAAGGTTGTCTTTCTGAATCAAACAAAGTAATATGAATCTATGCAGCATTTGTGTAAGCCTTGAATACAGCACTGACCATGTCAAGCTGATACTTCAGAGCTTTGATAAGCATCATCATTTTCAAGTACAGGAAAAGTGGAATTGAGATAACCTAACTTTTTTTCTTCACATAGCATAGGAAAGTTAGGTTAGAGGTTACTTTTGCAGTCAAAAAATCAAACCCAAAACAAATATCCATGAAGGTTAAAATTTGTGCCTAGATCAAAGAACAGACACTGATATTACACAATCCCTGCCTTACAAGCAGTCAGAGGTGAATATGACATGCAGCTTTTTTTCAGGCTTCTGCCATAGCAACTGTAAGTCACAAGGATATTTAGGAAAATATGACTAGGCTGCTGACTCATCCCTGGCCTTAGGTTGCTCTGTGAAGCAAGATGTGAGGAATTACTGAGCCTAAATTGGTGGATGGTCACATGGCTTAGTAGAACTTGGCAGTTTTAGGCTTGTGGTTTGACTTGATCTTAAAGATCTTTTCCAACTTAAAGGATTCTGTGATTCTCAAAAACAACCAGAGGTAGCTGTTAGCATCATGAGGAAAAGTTGAATATCATGAGTGGGTAAGGGGGAGTTACTTGAAAAGTGACTCAACTTTATATGAAGTTGAGGGGGAACACTGGAAAACCTTCAGGAGAGAAATTTTTTTTAAGGCCAGTAACCTAGGCAACCATACCAGTAATAACATACAAAGATGAGATAGCCAGCAGTATCAAAAATACTTAAATTTTCTACAAATAAGAAAACTGGTACATACCACAATTTCAGACTCATCTTAGAACAGTTACAGCTGGGAGAGACCTTCAAAACCTTCTGCCATGTGCAGAGACATCTTTCACTTGATCAAGTTGCCCAAAACCTCATCCAACATTATCTCAAACACTGCCAGAGATGAGGAATCCCTAGCTTCTCTGGGCAACTTTTTCCTATCACCCTAACCATGAAGAATTGCTTTCTTATACCTAATTTTAACCTATCATCTTTAAGTTGAAAGCCATTAATCCTTTTTCTATCACTATAGGGCTTGGAAAAATATCTCTCTCCATCTTTCTTATAAGCCGCCTTTGTACATTGAAGGGCAAACCAAGGTCTTCCAGAGCCTTCTTGTCTCCAGGATTAACACCAACTCTCTCATCCTTTCTACACAGGCTTGCTCCAGCCATCTGATCATTTTCATGGCCCTCCTTGGGGCTCAGTACAACAGCTCCAGGGACCCCAGAGCTGGATGCAGGTGTCTCCACTCCAGGTGGAGACTCAAAAGAGCAGACAAGAGGGACAAAACTACCTCACTTGATCTTCTGACCACACTTCTTTTTATGTAGCCCAAGAGAGGGTTTACTTTCTGTGCTGCAAGCCTGTTTGTTTCTTTCTGTATGTTATATGTTCTGTATTGCATGTTTCAAACTTCTGCATCTTCCTAAGAGATGATATGATAATTTTCTACTATTGGCAGTCTCCTGCAGAGTCAGCAATTGGTTCTCTAGAAGGAATACCAGTGGGATGGTGAGGAATTAAATCTTATCCATGCCAAGCTTGACCAATCAGGATGTCAAAAAAGCTTCAGTTGTACTATTTGGAGAAATACAGCATAACACTGCTGTAGCTAAATTGATATTTACCATAAAGAACAAGAAAATTCACCAAGAGAAAACTCCTGTAGAATTTCAGTGCAAAATTAAAACTGACTTTTCTGAAGGATTGTTCTGGTGCTGATAAATGTGAGTCCTGAATACCAAAGGAAAAGGCTTGATCTGCAAGTTAACTAGAATATTTAAAAAAAAAAAAAAAAAGATTAGTATTGATCAGAAACTTAATCAGAACAAAAGGACTAAGAGTTTAGGAAGGAAAGGGGAGCAGGAATGGGAAGAAAGTTGTGGAATTCCTGCAAAAAAGAGTCTCAGAGCTCTGTATTACGGTCTTCTCTGTCTGTGGAAGGAAAATTCATGGGAAGGAATAGCTGTAGGTGCAGATATTAGATCCAATAAAGGCATGCAAACCTTTTTGTAAAGACAGTCATAAACAAGCAAACAAATAAATGACACAGGATATAGAACTGAAAGATAATTCCTAAATATTAGTTCAAACTGTCCACAAATTACTAATTAGATTGGTTTCAATCTTGAGTTATTTATTTACTATTAATTTAGTAAAGTTGAGTAAAAAAGGAACTGAATCTTAACTTTCAGGGTTCGGTTGTTTTTTTGAATTCAAATTTATGCTACCACTGAGGATGTTATATATAAAAAAGCAGTAGCACTTCCAGCCTGAGCACTAAATGAAATATTTTCTGCTATTTCCCGATAAAGAAATTTGCATTAAAACCTGAAACCAAAACTAAACACATGATAGTCATGAAGGCTGGAGAAAGAAGTTGCAAATAAGCATATGAGGAAATTTAATGCTTAAATTACTGATACTGATCAATTGCAATATCAACTCATAGTCTTATAGATATTTAGAGAATAGGTAGACTAGTTTTGCATTCACAAAAATCACATGGAGCAGATTAAATTGCACTGTTATTATTCACATAGACTGTCAAGATGCTTTAAAAAGTGACACTCAAAGAAATGTGGAAAATCAGGAAGTCTGAAACACAAAATTCCAAACAAGAATGAAAATGGACAATCTCTTGCAAGTTTGTACCCCATAATGTGGAACATATGTGATAGAGTCTCTTAAGAGACTTACTGAATCAAGTAAGTCTTATGAAAATTCTAGGAAGTAGTCCAAGCTAGAGAGCAAAAGAGTCCAAATGTTTTTACGGATCTGTGTGGGATTAATCTATTTTAAGATACAAACCCAAACAGCAACCAAAGGTGCCTAGACACTGATTGCTTCCTAAATGCTTGTTTATAAAAAAAATGTTAAAATCAACAAACAAAAACAAACTAATGAACACTAATAGATAGAAGAAAGTAATAAACTTAATACCTTAAAGACTATCTCAAAATTCCTTGCCACTGCCTATAATATGTAAATTCTTAGTAGTTGAAGAAAAAAGCAACTCACTGGGTTTACTTTATTTCTTAAGGAAAGGAGAACTGTTTTGTCATCCTTTATATCCCTGGGCACTGACTACACCCTCAACAAGTTTTCTGGAACCCCAAGGTGTATGGTAAAATTGACGCTCTGGAAGGAATGAATGTCACCCAAAGAGACCTTGACAGGTGGGTTTGTGAATCCTAGGGAGAAAGACTTGGTGGTGTTGTTGGATGGAGAGATCAGCATGAGACAGAAATGTATGTTTGCAGCCCAGAAAGAGCTTGGTCTGCATCAAAAGCAGCATGACCAACAGTCTGAGGGAAGTCTCAGCTCCTCTACTCTGCTCTCATGAAAACCTGCCTGGAGTTCTGTGTCCAGCTCTATGGCCCCATGGACGTAGTGGAATGAGTCCAGAGAAAGGCCATGAAGATCATCAAGGGGCTGAGCATTGGTCCTAGGAAGTCAAGTTGAGAGAGATGGAATTGTCCAGCCTGGAAAAGAGACAGCTATGTGGAGAATTTTTAGCAGCCTCACAGTAACTAAAGGGGGCCTGCAAGAGAGCAGGAATGCTACTTTTTGTAATGGCATGTAGTGATAGGATGAGGGGGAATGGCTGTAAACTGAAAAGTGGCAGGTTTAGTTTAGATATTAGCAAGAAGTTCTGTACTGTGAAGGTGGTAAGGCACTGAAACAATTTGCCTAGAGAATTTGTGGATGGATTCCCAACCTTGAACAAAACAAGTTGGATGGGGCTTTGAGCAACCTTTTCTAGTGGAAAGCATGCCTGGAACTTGGAAAATAGCCATGTTTTGCAGATATTTTTTCCAAAAGAAGCCTTACTGCAATTTAGGGAGTTTTAATTAATGCAGTCTAAGCTTTTGATTTCCTTTTTTTCTAGTTCTTTTTTTTTTTTTTTCCAAGTGTGCTATCACATATGGTGAAAGATCATGATATTTAAAATTAAAATATAACAATTAAATTGTTATAAAGGAGTATGTTGTTATATGTATGCATTTCTAAATTTCTTTGAACCTTTGGAAGCCCAACATACAATCTCAAATATTGTCTGTAACTCCTTATAATCTTTAGACACGTATATAAATCAATTATATATGATAAAGAGTGAAGTGCGATACTAGATTTATTTGTTTAACATTCAGGCACAATCTTTTGATGGTCTATTCTATGCATTTTTTTTTCACATTAGGATCTGAAAAAATTCTCACTGAAACAAATTATTTTTTGTTGTTGCTTTGGGGGTTTGGTTTGAACAGATTCAAAGGTTAGACCAACAAATGAAAAAGAAAAGATGATCTCTTTGCCCACAGTGAGGTTTCCAAGTATGTCTGACCATTATGGCAGATGAGCATCACAAAGCTAATCCACTTGGATAAAGTATGCAGAGGAGGAATCTCCTGAGTTGACGGAAGACATACAATCTACACATTCTATGGGAAACCCCTCAATTTTGGTTCATAGCCACCTCCCTGTCTTGAGTTGAACATCAGTTCTAGAAAAAGCTGGCTTTTGAATGTTCATGCTTAGAAAGTATGGGAAGAAATGGAAAAGAGGGAGTGCAGTGCCTGGGAACCTATAACTGAGGCTGAAAACAAAATAACTTTATGCATGAAAAGTATGGTTTAAGAGTATTTCATACTCATTCCTGAAGGCTTACAATTTGAATCAGCCAAAAGCTAGTGAGTGCACATTGTCTTTCTAAAATCTATTGAACCTCCTTGTTCAAAGTTCCTCCAAAAACTTTTTGTTGTGTTTTATCTAATTATCCAATAAATTATTACAACAAGGAAGCTCATTAAATTCAGAGTAAGCAAGAAGGAAAAGGTGTTGCTAGAACTTAATTAGCAAGATACAAAGATACCAATTAACACCTATAGCTCAAGAAAAAGAAAAACTTTTTCATGCAGCATACTAAAAAAATACATTCACAGCTGGTTACACATATTTAAGTGGCATGCAACTAATTTTGGTGCTAGTGTTGATATTAAGTAAAAAAAGATCATGTAAAGGAAAAAACAACTTCCCCAGGGTAGCAACCAAGATTCTTTTTTATTGGTATGAATACAAACTATTTAGCTATTCAGATTAATGAGAGAGTAATTAGGAAAAAATTGTGCTACAGAAATGGCTAAGAATGATATCATCTTTTTTCTACCAGATGTACCACACTAATGCATGCCAATAATAATTTAAATATACAGTTTGTAATTAACACCTCTGACAAGCTAGAAAACAATTATTTTCTTTTAAGATAATAAACTGACTGCTAGGAATAAGATCCTTCTTAAATATAGATTTATCTTCTCTTACTCTTGTTTTGAGTGATGTTATCATGAGAACTAAAGGTAATTGGATTTTAAGTAACAGAGGGAACCATCTAGCTCTACAGATTCAAAATAAATATGAAGAACCATAACCTAAGAGGGAAATGGTGATTATTTTTCTCATGCTTTCCAATCTGTTAGATCTGTTCCTGGAATTATAAAGAGACTTGAGTGTGTCCATATTAGAGTTCAAACTAAAGCAAGAAAACTTTAGGATGTGCAACAACCAGCAAACAGATAGTCAGCAAGCAACACTATCTTCAGGGTGCAAATGAAATGTAGTATTTGTACAGAGCTGAAGCATGGAAGCCTACAGGACATTTTATTATATCCATAAAGGATTTGGAACAAACCCATCCCTGAAGGAAGAAAGAATCAAACACTTTTTTTGAACACTGCAAAAAGCTTGCATTTCCTTTTCAAGAGTGGCAGCATGTGCACATTCGAAAAATAAAGAGCATTTTTCTATGGAAGAAGGAGAACAATCTCTATTCCTTCTGTTGAAATGGAATACAAGTAACACCAGACTTAAAATACATAAAGTGGAAAGAGGAATCTAGCTTACCTGAACTACTGTCTTGCTTAGGAACTGGAAGCTTAGCATGCTTCGCCATTTAAGATCTGTCTGAATAAATAGCAAAAGCAGAGACAATATTCCAAAGTGGGTGTCTAATATCTGGGATACACAAAGTACAGAGGCTAAGAGGCCACATTTACTTGCTCGTTTGTGAACTCAAACAGCGGATGCATTATTTTCTTAGTGTGTTGCAGGGTTTCTTTGAAGGGTTTCTTTACAGTGCAAATTTAGTTTGCACTTGAAATCTTACAATACACACTTGAGCTGTGCTGCTGGTTTTCTCAAAGCAGTTTCCCTCCTGGTGAAGCAGAAGCAAAGACATCCAACAGGGAGCCATCTGTAGATCTCTCCTTGCAAATTGAAAGCAAGATCCGCCAGCAGTTAGCACTCTATACGTGTGCAATTTATGCCTAGAACCCACAGCTGTCATTAACTTCATTGACTTAACTGTGAAAACAAAATATGGATGTGTACTCCAAGAACCACAAAGAACCATACAAAAATAAGATATGGCCCTTCCTTTTATATGCAATAACAGTCCATGATGTAGATGCATCTGACACCAGATCAGCTCCGACATATTAAAAAATAGGTAATTTTGGATATGTACTACCCAATAGACTTCTATTACTAGGGATCCAAAAATTAGTTTTTAACTCTTAATTTAATATATTGATTCTTTCTATTTAGCCAACACAAAACACTGCCTCACTAGATATGTTTTAATCATGCAGTCTTAAACTTGCCTAAGCAAGTTTGTTACACTTTATTACAACTGTTTAAGCCCAGGCATAGGATTCATATGCCTGACTATTGGCATCTGATGGTATTTCTGAGGCTGTGCTGTATTTTGTTGGCATTCTAAGGGCTGCTTCAGAAGAACATGAGTATTGTTTCAGATTGACAATTTCTACCATCCTGGGCAACCTAAACTGACACCAACCAAGTGTTATTCAAGCATATTAATTCCTTATTTGCATTCTTGACTTAAAGAGGGATGAGAAAGGAGCCTTGCCCCAATGAAAAATTTTATTGAAAACTTAATTCACAAAAACTAGCCTGGGATTCTCAGATAAAACTTAGTTACATTCTTTTGAAATTAAAGAAAAGGAGCAGTTTATTTTAAAAGACCAGTCCTATATTTAAAGTCTCATTAAGCCTAGACAATTCAAAGTCAGAATCAGAAGAATATTGTTTGCATCAAGCATCTACACCATGTTCTTGTCTGCATCATCTAGTTGTCTCCCTATGTTTTCCTAAACAAATGGTTTTATGTTTGCAATAAATCTGCAAAACACAGAGGGGTAGAAACATCTTTCTCCTTGTACATCTGAGGAATTGGGAGAAAACAACAACAAAAAAACCTTAACAAACGAGTATACCTTTCACCACCCTGAATTGTTACAATATAAGTTAGCAGCACAATGAACAATTTCAAATTCTTTTTGTTTGAGCAACATAGCAAACAGCAAATTATAATTCTGACAATAAAAAGATTTTTCTTTCTGCTGAAAGTGTGACTGTGTATTTGAACTTCTGAGATTTGGTGTTGAAAAATATATCTGATGAAGGTTGCTTGGCTTGCAAGCTAGAGGTGCAGACTGAGCTCTGGGTGGGAGCCCAGATAGACAAGAGGCCATGAACTGAAAATTCTTTGGTTAAGAAGGGTCATGAGGACCAGTGGCACCAGCCAGATGAATGGACAGTAAGAGACACTTCCAGAGTGGAAGACATGGTGGGCAATAGCAAGACTTGTGTGCAGGCAAACTGTGAGCGTATAAAACCCCAGGGATTCTTTTGTCCTCCTCAGAGCACCAGCTCAGGCTATTTGTGCTTATGCACCATGAATAGATGTCTTTATGGAATGAGACATCTCAGACTCCTCTATGGCAAACCTGGGCTCAAACTGGTGAGGAAATCTGGTTTGACTGCGTGAGTGCGGTGTGTGGGAGGGCTCCCATCACTCCCTGGAGCTGCCTGTTCTGAAGGGGCTTCAATCCCAGCCGCAGAAGTCTCTGATCTTGGGAGTGTGACTACCAGAGAATGTCATGAATGGTCAGACTAGCAAGTTTACTCAACATGAAAATGTCTCAAAGAGATAGGTATTGAAGGAGAATATTCAAAATAGAATTGCAACCAATTAATCAGTTCTGGTTGTTCTGGATAGTCAGCTTATATAATTCTCTCACAGTGTGTATTTTTTTCAGCACTAGGTCATGGTAGAAACTTCCATGATAGAATGACTTTTGATTTTTTAGAATAAGCTAAGTTAATTGCAGATCCTATGATCTTACAAAATTACAAAGGACAGGGTATGTCTTTATTGTGCAGGCAGTGATGTCAGCTTTCTGGCTGGGGTAATAGTAAAAAGAATAAGAATGAGCAAATATCTTTTTTAAATAAGACCCAATCAAGACCTTCCCTCCATGTATGCATTTTTAATGGAAATTACTTCAGCAGTTATTAAGATATTTCAATAAAATGTCTGAAACAAAGAAAAGAAGTAACATATTCCTAACTTGACCTAAAGGTTTTGAATGTTATTCAATGTCTTCATTCTGAAGAATAAAAGCAGATTTATCAGATTTATTTTTGGAAGATATAAAGCAAATTTAAGACATCTTCATCTCAACTGTATTCTCTACCTATTGTCATCCTCTCTTCTTACTGTTCCTTTATAAATCAAACAAAAGTCCCTAAAATCTACCTTCTTACAAACTCCAGCACAGCTATGTCTTTATCCTATTCCTCTGTCTTCTACCAGCTTTTCCAGTTATTGGTTTATTCTTCATTTTTTTTTTTTTTAATGTACAGTTTACTTGAAATTGGTCTCAGCTATGTCAATTCAACTGCTATTGCATACATTCTTACATAAAATCCCCATGAAATTTTTCCAAGAAATAGGAAGAGACCTTAATAGCTTGAGAAAAAAAAAACACAAAAGATAAAGAATATTCTGTCATGGACACAGACAAACAGGGAAAGCCTGTAACCCAAAAGGATATTTCAACTAAAATTATTGGCGAAACTTATTTCACTGAGACATGTAAACCTTATAAAATATTAATTAATTTTTCTGACAGTTGCAAGTACCTTAAGTAGTTTTCAGTACTTTCTTCTCAACATAGTTAGCTGTAAGATTGAAGAATTTTCCACTGTTTGTGGTCTAGACAATTTTTTTTTTTTACAAAGACATGGCCTTGACTTGAGATCAGACCTCAGACTCAGGAGACTCAAGGTCAGGACCTGATATTAGTCAAAATTCCATTTCTAGTATTGGAACAAGTTTTATTATAAATGTTCTTTTGTCAATAAGCAGATTTTGTTTTAACATCCTCATAAGATTATTGGTAATCATGGCATTATGAAACTATTCTACTTTTTATAGTCCTTTAAAGTGAGTTAAAGAAAAGAAAATTCTACTCTCAAAGAAGTTTTTAAGAAATGGTTGTTACAAGCTTCAAAACCTATCATCAAAACAGTAATATTAGCAATACGCTCTGACCATCTTTACATAAACAGCACACAGATGTGTGCTAAAAATAAAATTTAATACTAATGTGGAGTACCTATGCAGTGTCTTGAAATAACCCAAAAGAAATGTTAAAGCAAATTCGTAATTTTTAAAAGGTTATATTTTTCTTTTTCTACTTCTTCCTCCCTAACCAGGAATTTTGGAATACAGTGTTATTACTACCTAACATAAGTGAAAATAAACTTTTGGCAGTAATTTGAGTTTTTCAAATATAGTTTGACATAGTATAGCTTCTTTAGCTCAGTGCATGTATGTAAGACCACACTTTCTCCTTCGGTCTTTCAGTACTTAACTGGTTACATGGTCTATAGCGTATCATGTCTCTCCTGATACTCTTTAAGGCATGTAAAGAAAAGAATCATATTTTTAAAGCAGAAAATCCAAAAGCTTTTCTCTTATCAGAAAACCAAAACCCAGATGAGTCTTGCTAGCAATGCTCACGCTTTCAGTTTCCAGATGCATTTTTTCCTTAGCTTATGCTCAGATAAGAAATTGTGCAAGAACCCATACTGTACCCATAGAGTCCCAAAATTTTCTATCCCTATCAGAATCAGCTGCTTTCATGCATACAGCTGTAATTCCAGCACATATTTATTTTATCTGCTCTTGAGTTTTAGTTGGCTCAATTCATGGTCTGCAAGTACACAGACATTCATCCCTGCTGGATGACACTGGTGCCTCTTAACTTCAAGGGAACTGCTGAACAGACTAGTGGGACATGGCTGCCATCTGAGTAACTTTGAGTAATCTTTCTAATTCTCCCAGTCTTCTTGTGTATGAGACACAGAAGATTCAAATAAAACCCATTTCCTTCCTACTTCAACCTCTTTTTGGAAGTGGGTTATAGTCATTATACCTGTTATTAAAAAGAAAAATAAAATATCCAAAAAGAAAATCCATTTTCTTTTTTCCAGCTTTCTTCACCCTGAGGCTGTAAGCTCTTCTTCAACTCTTGAATTATTTTAAATGATAGTTTGGGAAGATTGCAAAACACTGTTCCTATAAAACTAACCTAGCCTGACTAATTTGCTAACAAAACACAAGTTGCCACTCTCTATTTATACATCATTATCATTGAAATGAAGCCAAAAAGTGATAGTGGTTACTTAGCTGCTCAAAATAAATTGCTTAAATTCTAGCCATAAATTTTCAACTGTATAACTGAGGTTAATGTGATAGGAAACAGAGCAACTGGGATGCATCAATGCCTAAATTACTTTTGTAGACAAAGGGAGAATATTTGTTCTTATTGTTACAATGTTCTTAGTTTTATAATACTGCCTGACCTACTCTGCATTCTGATCAAGTTCTAAAACCTGACTTTTACCATATTGGATTGAATCCATAAAAGACATTGTAGAAAACTCTTGGGTGGTCTAATGCTACATAAAACTCAGTGGATATAATCCCTATTTAAAAGATTTCAGTTAAGAACTTAAGTGTTATCAAATATAAGAAAAAATCTACTGATTGACATTCAATTTTCCTGTTTGGATGAATGAACTCTACATGATCTGACGTACAACTGATCTCTATAGCTACATCAAAATCATTTAAAAAATTGACAAATTTACATGTAAAAAGTTGTCTTTAAAAGAACATGAAAGACAAACCTATTTTTCTTCTCTTACTCTTCTGGGGCTGTAATAATTTTTATGGGCTACAAAACAAGAGGATGAGGAAGAAAATTTATGTGAAAAAATGAGCCCTATTACAGTATTATTATTTGGATTTTATACTAGAATAAATTCATTAGCAACTTTCAATGGTAGGAAGGACAGTGAATTTTTTTTTTTTTTTTTAATGGCTTTGCTTCAAAGTGATGGTGACAAGGGGAAGAAAATGAGTCTTAAGTATTGCTAAACATAGGATTCCTTACATTGCATGTTAATTTCAAAATTGGTAAAAGCATGATTGGCTGATTCAAACCACACCAACACCACTGTTACTTCTTGTATAACTGTCATACACTTCTTACTCAATGAGAAATGCAAAGTTTGAACCCAAGAAGGAATAATCTCCTGCAATATTACAGACAGGGATGAACAGATTGAAGAACAGCTCTGGGGAAAGAGACTGGTGGTCTTGCTAGACTGCAAAGCTGGACATAAGCCAGTGGTGAGCTCTGTCACATAGTTTCAAGGCAGTGATAGATAGCACCTAGAGTGCTGTGCCCATCTAGTTTTGGAAGGACAGGATAAACTTCTGTAGGTCTTCAGAGGCCATCAAGTTTGGGGCTGAAGTGAATGCATGGGTCTTGAACGACTAAATCGTCATCTCCTAGATTTACTTTCCATATTAACACACTCCAACACCACTTAGGTTTCTAAAGACTTCAGAATAATTTGTTTTCTCTAAACCAATTTGTCTCTTGTCAAAGTGAGATTGCAGTTTTACAACCACCTGGGGAATAAGTGATCCCATTCCATAAATAACAGAGTCATCTGCATAATATCTTCTAAGATGTCCCTGTAGACTTTAGATATTGTATATGAATAGAAAGATATAGACTCAGTTAAGAGATTTATGCAAGAGAGACTTCAGTTGATACGTCTAACATTTTCTAACACAAATCCTTTTATAATATCATACAGAAAAATCTGTATATGTATTGCAGATGTTAAGCTAGAAAAATAAAACAAAATACTATTAAATGGACATTTAAACAGTGGAAAGTTATTGTTGGTATCAAGATGTCTGAAGTCAGTAATATGAAAATATTTGTTGTTGGCAAAAGATATGATAACAATAGAATAATAGAATGGCCTGGATTGAAGGGGACCTTACCAGGTCATCTGGTTCCAAGCCCCTGCTGTGGGCAGGGACATCCTTCACTACGTTACTCAAAGCTCCATTCAACTTTAACACTTTCAGGGATGAGGCATCCACAACGTTTCTTTGGGCAGCATCTTCTAGTGCCTTACCACCCTCTTAGGAATACAAATAGTATGAATAAGGCAATTTTCTAAGAAAATATGTGGCACATATATATAGTGTGGCATATATATGAAACTCCAGATTTTCTCTTTAAATTCTCTAAAAAGACTAAGGAATTTGGATTTTATGTTTCTGTTTTTAAACTATATGTGCTGGTTTTTGCTGGGATATGGCGGGGGGGTTCACATTAGCTGGAATAGGACTGCATTTTGCGTTTGCTGAAATACAGAGATACTTTTGTTATTGCTGAGCAAAGCTTACACGGAGTCAAGGCCTTTTCTGCTTCTGTATCACTGTCAGAGTGGTCATGACACAAAATTATGCCCCATTATCACTAGTTGGTGGCTCGCCTGCTTCCAGGTGTCTTGGTAGGAGAAAATCAGGTCTGGACCTCACTGTGGCTTCCACACACCACTCTCAGCTCCACCAACGCGGCACCCCCTCACTCTCCTCCTAGTAGGTCAATGTCACCAGTCACTAGGACCCCCTATGGGTCCAGAAATCATCAAGATGGACACTGCACTCAAAGTGCTTCATTAAAAACATCAGAGGGCTAAAAGGATCAGCACCTTGTTGTCTAAAAGTCTCTCATACCTTTTATCTGTAGCCTCTCATGTCCAGCTCCACACAGCTCTGGCTCTTTCTCTCCTTCTCTAGTTCAGGCTGGCTCCTTCCTACCCCTATCACGGCCACCTAACTCTGTCTGTCCTACATAGAGCATTTTACCCTTTCTGTCCCTTATACAACCTCCTGTCCCTCCCTCCTCACAGCACAGCCAGCAGACTCCAACTAACTCTCTACCAGCTAAGTCCCTCTTATATCACACCCATAGCTGTGAGGGCAAGGCTGTTCCCAATCTTTGGTAATTAATACAGCTGCAATATACTGGGGTAAGATTGCCTTCAGCACTGTCTTCCCACACTTTTGTGCTGGGGAGAAGGGTGGGGGTGAATGGAGGTTGGGAGGAGACACAGCTGGGACAAACTGTCCAAAGCCATATTCCAGACCATATGACATCCTGCTCGGTGTGTAAAGTGAGGAGTGTTGTTGTTTTGTACAATCCAGCTGGAGCAGCAGATCCCTCACAAGTTCAAGGTCAGTTGGGAGTTGATCATTCTCAGTCATGGTCCTCCAGCTCAGAGTGCTGAGGCCCCCTTGATCTGTCATGCGTGCTGAAGTTGCAGTCAAAGAATGCGTTACTGCCTTGTCTGTGCCCCTGTTTGTGAGTTGACCATCCTCATCCTGTAACTGGTTTATATTATTGTTACTCTGCCTATTGCCATTAATAACAAAAACCTCTTTTCATTGGGGATTGCCTGGTCCTGTGCCCTTAGGAGATGATGTTTAAAAATTGACCAGAACTGATGGACCCCAACAGCTGCAAAAATATTTTCCCAGGGGACCTTGTTTAGTAATTCCCTGAGCAGACTGAAGTCTGCTCTTCTCATGTCCAGAGCTGAGGTTTTGCTGGCACTTTTCCTTCTGTCAGCAGAGATTATAAACTCTATTTCTTTGTGGTCATTGTGACCAAGATGGCTGCTAATCTTCACTTTGCTCATGAGATCCTCACTGGTGACAAACAGTTGACAAGGAGGGCATTTTTCCAAGTCATCTCCCTTAGGACCTGTTCCACTGAAGGTAATGAGAGTTCCTTCAAATGTATCAATTAGTTTAGACCATGACAAATGAACAGTTACACTATTCTTGAAGGTAGGCTAGATTAACTAATTGTTCTGAAATCATCTAAAATTCTCCCTTACACTTGTTTGAAAGTAACAAAACAAGAAATGAGTAAAAATATTAAGCAAAAGAATGTAAAATAGAATTATTTTAAGAAGTCGTTTAAATAATAATTTAATAAGAACAATTTGAGATAATTTCAGAAATACTATGACAAAGATATTTGATAAGCACTCTTAAAAGGCATGGGATAAGAGAATAGTGTGGCTGGGAAATAGCAGAGGAAAATAAATGTAAGACCACTCAGAAAATTTTTGTTAGAAAAACGGAAATAATACAGAAAAGAATTTAACATAGTATTTTTTTGAATACAGTGAGTTTACTCTGTTTTCCCAAAGAAGGAGAAAGAAGCTAAACACTGACTCTGGCAGTTTGGGGTATTTTCAGTTCTCATTTCAATCTTAACTCTTGCCAGAGTACATCTGGATTTCCTCAGACATGTCCTCCCTTTTCTGTCAAGAAATTTTCTCTGTCTGGGAACTGAAAAAGTTTGTGCCCCCAGCAGGAATGTCCAAAATTTCCAGACATATTCACTGTGCATGTAAAGATTAACTTTGCAGCATAGGCATACTGAGCTTGCTACTCCTGGGAAACTTCAGTACACGGTGCACACGTGACATTGTGGTTCTGCACACACCCAGCAAGCCTAGCATGCTCACAACACACTGTATTTATGACAGTACCTGTGGCAAACAGGAGTCTCTATCCAGGATTTCTAAACCAGAAATAATTTTGAATAATTTTGAATAATTTTTGATTTTTTCTCGTGCTTCCTTGGCAAAGGCAATCTTGCCGTAAGAATGAATGGCACTGAAAAATCCGAATGAAGTAATCAGAGAAGTTGAAGAGATAAGATCATGATAACCCTAATAAATGGAAACTGCAGGGGCAACAATCAGAAATAGCTAGCTGTGATTTATGGGTTTGGCTTTAACCAAAAGTCGAACACAAAGTAAAAGCTATTTAATGTCTATGGTATCACTACAATGCTAATAAGATCATCAGTTGTACTGAAGATCTACAGAGAAGATGCCACTTCCTTTTAGCTGACCAAGATACTTCCCTCCTGGAAATATAGTTCAGCTTCTTTTACTATTAGCACTTAAGAAATACAGGGGGAAAAAATGGTCACTTTACACTGTCAGACAAACTGTGCTTGAACTCAATCAGATTCTGTATGCAACTATTCGCTATTTATGTGAAATAGAACTAAGCAGATCTGCCCCACAAATTAATATGAACAAAATTAATTGTTCAAAGGCAGTCTTTATATGAATTGTGAAGGAGCTCAAAAACTGAATTGAAGCACAAAGATACCAGCACTTATGAGACAATTCTTCATCAGAAAATGCATAAATTTGTATTGGGAAGATGCCAGTTCCTACTGGTTTATATCCATTTAAAGTCTTTGCTTAAAGTGATAAAGTGGGCCAGTCATATTTCTCTGATAACATTGTGCCTGCAGGATGCTAGTGATAAGTGGCAGATTTGCCAGTAGCATTATATGACAATGCTGAATTAATTCTAATTATCTTGATTGTTGAGCACTTAAATGAAAAGGAAGACGTTAGAAGTAACTAATTGCTTTAAAGGCTACTTCTGAGAACAAAATATGATGGATTTTAAAAAACCAAATGCAAAACAATGGACCTGAGCTATCTAAAATCTTCTAAGTTTATTTATTTCTAATGAACCTGCTTGGAAAGTAGTATGACTTTTCAGAAAGCTTGAAAAATTTAATACATAATTTTGCTAATTACATATTTTTTCATCATTCATCAAACTTATGGACACTGTTATTATATTAACTGATACATTATCTGTAGGTTCTCAGACCTAAAGTCCACAGTTCATAGTGAAGCTTATTGATCATAAAGGAAAAGATTAAAATAATTCATAATAGAAATTCACTAATAATAACTATGAAAAATACACTACTTGGAAAGCATTAAGCCCTCATTATTCAGCAAAATTTCACAAGGAAACTATATAACAATTTATATGACAAAAAATATTTTAAAGCAATTTATTTTGTAATTATCTCCAGATATTAAAACACAACATTGCTTAAATCCATTACTATATTATTTTCGTGTTAGTATCCGATCATGTTATCTCTTTTTACTTATTCCTAATCTCTATTTCTTCAAAAAGTAGAAGCTGTCATTTACAACTAATCTGTCACCTTGTTTTCCAGCCTTCAGCCTTGGAGTCAGTCTTGGGAATCCTTTTCTCTCTGTACAAGTAAAAATTTAAAATTATGTGCTTATTTATTTTTATAAAGGTGCAGAAAGTCTAGAAATTTAGTATACCACACTCTCTCAATCCACACAGACAAAGGGTATCCAAAATTTTGAAATAAAATGCACCTGTCCTGCAGCAGCCAGGCTGTTAGCTGCATGCCTGGGTCCTGTTTCCAGCCCTGGATATCTTATACTGCAGCCTGATTCAGTTATACATTGCTGAGAACAGAGTAGCAAGAATTAGTGTCACAAGGGTTGCAAGAGCAGTTAAAGGAACTGCATGCAGTTATTAACAATGTTGACCTTCTACTCACACTTTATACAGTTTGCTGAATTGGAAAGGAGCTGCAAAATCCCAGTTTTTTTAAGCTATTCCATTAAGGTGTGGGATTTTCTGTTTGTTTGTGGCGGGGGGTGGGGGGGTGGGGGGTGTGTTTTGTTTTCTCTCTTCACAACAGTTTTCTTAAATGGCTGAAATCTGTTTTGTCTGGGTCAAGTACCTCAGCCAGGATCAGGGACACTCCTCACCTCCACCTGTTGAAATTACAGCTCTAGTACCTGAGAATTTAGAAAGTTCCCACTGTAAAAAAAAAAAAAAAAAAAAAAAAAAAAAAAAAAAAAAAAAAAAAAAAAAAAAAGTGACAGACAATGTTAGTGTAACTTTGTTGAAACACTTCTGCCCTCCTGCAAGTGCCATAATACATAATACATTTCACTGAGGCTTCTGATACTCTCTGAAGGAAAAAAGAATACATCTAATGTGAAATTGAGAGAACCACTGTTGTATGACATCATGCTGCAACTCCTGAGCCTTTGAAAACAGATCTGGAATTAAGTGTCTAAATTTCCTCAGTAATTCAGAGGGAAAGCTGTGCATCTCTGAAGAGCAATCAAAATCCTCTTTTTTGAGTTTAGATCCTGCCAAGAGGAAAAATCAAACACAAGAGGAACTCAACATTCTCTCCAAGCTGAGTCAACTGAACCAGGACAACAAGTCCTATTGAACTTGTCACAATTTTCTGCCCACTCCAAATGCAAAACTAGAAATCACCTCCTGAGAAAAGACATCCATGATTAATCTGTTTTCTCATGAAAAGTAAGCTGAAGTGTGGGTAAGGGCAAGTTTCCATTTTACTAACCACTTTCTCATTGCAATCATCTATTCCTAGTGCTCGAAGCTCCCCTCTCCTAAGGACTTAGTTACTCATATACCAAAGCACTGGGAGCAGCCCTGGTCTGGACTAACTGTACAAACTGTGCTCACTGGGCTATGAGAAAGGCTGTACAGAGATGAGAAAGGACAGAATTAGGGATGAGAGTGCCTAAGTGAGATATCCATGGCTCAAGGATTCAGAAGGGAATATATCAGCATGAAAAGGCATGAGACCTAACAGGCAAAGACAGGCAAAGTGATGAGATCCCAGCCAGGAGATGTTGATGACATTGGTGGAGCTACAGTCAGAGGCCAGAGGTAGTCCTCTGCCTCTGTAAATGCCCTGTGGAAGTCATAGGGGTGACAACTCTTTGAGTGTCTTGCCTATTGAAGTGAAGAGCATGCAACTGCTTACTCAAATATTCGGTAATTCTTGTTTCTTTTTTTATTCACTAGACAGTGAATAACTATTCTATATCTTTTGTTTTTGTATATTCCTCTTGTAGATTCAATTTTTTCTCTTCTTAAAGACACTCAAACATAACTAACCTAAAAACAGGTAAAACACAGGGATTCTCAAGATCCACAGGTTAATTCTTCTACTTTTGTATGCTGGGTTTAACCCCAGCAGGAAAATTAAATTTCAAATGAGCCACTCCACTTCAACCACACCTTTTGGTAAGGAAGAGAGAATAAATGAGATATTATTAATTGAAATAGTTTCCTAAAAACACAGTAACAACAGCAATATTAATAGAAAGAGTATACAAAAGAGAAAGTGTTTTACCCATAAAAATGTATTCATAACTGAGAAAAAAAAGGCTTCCCAAAGATAACACCTGTGCCACAAGATATTCAGCAAACAAAGGCAATAGGGTGAGGAGAGCTCCTGCACCTTGATGTTACCACCATTAGCCTGAAACAATGGAAAACAGGAACAAACACACTCTGGAAGCTAGTTTGTCCAAATAGGGTTTGTGCAAGCTGAGCTTGGTTCTCTGCAGTTGCTTGTCATGCCACTCCAACACTCCAGCTGCTGTGCATTTATGGTGAAAACTTCTCTGCTGGGGACTCTTTAGAAATAGCCATTCATTTAAAGACAACTAAAGGCTGATTTATGACTTTGATACTGTTGCAGTATAAGCTGAGCTGGTAACTAAGAACCATGCAGCCCCTCAGTCACCTCCCTTCTTCCCATCCTCCCCAGTGGAATGGGGAGGAGAATCAAAAGTTAAAACCTTTAGGTTGAGATATGAACAGAGTAACAATCAAAGCAAAGTAAAACATAATAATAATAATAGTTAACAATAAATAATAATTATTATAGTAAAAAGAAAAAAAAACCCACCCTAATCAGCAAGTGGTGCATGTTACAATCGATCACCACCTGCTGGCCAATACCAGCCTTCATCCCTGAACCCTAATCTGTTCCCCTTCCAAGTAGCTTCCCAACTTGTATAATGGGCATGGTGTTCCATGGTGTGGAATATCCCTTTAGCAAATTCAGATCATCTGTACCCGCTGTGGTGTTTCCCAGGGCTTTTTTTGTTGTTTTTTGTTTGTTTGTTTGTTTTTTGGTTTGGTTTGGTTTGGTTTTTTTGTACCTCCTGACTAGCAGAGCATGAGTACAAAAAACGTTCTTGATGTAGGATAAACACTACTTAGCACCAAAACATCAGAGTACCATCAATACAATTCTCATACTGAATCCAAAACAGAGCACTGTACCAGCTTCTGAGAAGAAATTACCTCTGTCCCAGTCTAAGCCACAACAGATGCCTGTCAAAGAGGCAGGAAGGTACATTTGAGTCACCTGTGGCACAGAAAAGATGTTTGATGCACCTTCACCTCAACATACAGTCATAGAGTATGAGAGTATGATGCATAAAGGATCTTAATTAAATTTTTAACAGGCAAGAGCTTACGACCCAAGCACAAAGCATTGTATTGCTTCCAGAACTGAACTTAGGTCTCCCTTTTAGCCTGTTTCTATAGACAAGGGCATGCAAACCTGGCAGCTAGCATGTATGTCTATGCATGGTGAATACACATTCTAAATATCTCCAGAAAAAAATAATATATATATATACCCCTTTCTCATAGGTACCATGAAGGCAAAGTAATTAATTAATTCTAGAATTGACATTTTAATCTTGGCACTTAGCCACAGAAACAGAGCCTCAAATATTGAGAAATAATGTCTTCATTCCCTTAAAATCTCATTCCTGAAATTTCACTTTCCAAAATCTATTCCGAGAAGACTAACAGATCACACCATGACTATTGAAGGATATGGAGGCTTTCTCACCTGGATATTTCTACATAAATTACACTTTTTGTAGAAATGCTTCTAATTAAATATTTTCAACTTGCATCTTTCACCTGGAGTGGCACTGATATACACTCAAGGATATGTTTTAAGTCTTCTAATGGGGAAAAGGGAAACCAAAAACAAAACAAAAGAAAAAGGAACAGTGGAGGATTTATCCTAATTTTGGAATCAATCAGGATTTGAAGTCAGGACTTCTCTTCCTCTACCTAAAAACTTGGAAATTACTGTTATTTAGCTTGATACCAGCTGACTGTTATCCAGGGTTAAGATTCTTATAATGTTAAGAAGTAGTTTGATATAGTAGAACCTGTAGAAAATGTGGGTGTCTCATAGAAAAATCAAATCTGCAAAGGTTCATTTGAACTGCATTTCAGCATGGCAGTGTTTTTATCAGGTTAATAGAGAAGTTGGCAGTCAATTATGTGATAAAATTACCTCTACATTGTAGCAGAATTCAATCCTTTTGCCAGCTAAGAAATCAGGAATGAGAAAAATACAAAACTTGAGTAAAAAAGTAAAATCACTACTGTTACTCTGTTTACAGTTCACTACAGATTTGATGTTAGAATAGCTGCAGAAAAAGATATCAAGCAGGTAATGAGCTTTCTGAGTACTAATCACATGAGACAATCTATAAAGCATTAGTATGAAATAACACACTATTTATGATCAGATATTTACACTGTGCAGCAATAATCACTACTAAGCAGAAAGCATGACTACTTGTCTCAGGTCATTGCATACATAAAAAGGAAGTCATTCTATCAAGAACATTATGGAAATAGACTGCAACTTTTTTCTTATTTTCCTTTGCATTTCACAACTAAGGAATCCTCTCAAGAACTCTCTCTGATTCCTCAGAATTGTTTCTTCCTTTTTTCACTATAACCACCCTCAATCCTTAGTTTTCTTGGTGAAGTCTAATGCACTTTCTCATATCACATCATCCTATATGGATTTTAAAAGAAAGCTGATCAATTTATTATATTTGCATGATGGATAAGGCAATTACCCATCTGTCTGTCTCTCTGTCTGTCTCTCTGAGAGTTCATCTACCATTTCCATTCACATATGTCAATTGAAGACCTACTAGTATACCTAGTTTAGGTTACTTTAGCTTTTATCTTTTGCAAACCTTAACTACATCTGTCTTTTCAAAATTTTTGTTTTGGCTTCCCTTGGTGTGGTCCATGGCCAGTGTCAGCTTTCTTTGGAAACCTGAGAAACAGCAGTTAAACAGCAAGACTCATTGCATAGGAGGCAGTGTAGGCAGTTGCTGGTGAGCCAGGTAATAATTTAGATTCTTAGGCAGCTTGTATACAATCTGCCTTCTTTCTCTTTTTATATTCAGTACTGTAGACAAACAAATATGCTCTTCTGCTTTTGGTTAGAATACACCCCAGAAACAACCTTTTACCAAAGTTGTTCTAAATTAATTGTTTATTTCCAGAAATAAGCAAATTATTATCTCCCACAGGAAGCCATTTTTAGAATTGATGAATATTTAAAGAAATAGATCCAGTACATTCTCAGCAACAGCCTAGAAAACCAAACAGGCATTCATCCTGTCCCTCTGAGACATCTAAGAATTAGATGTCTTCCCCAAATCACCGAGATTCTCCCTATGGAGCACAAGGAGAAATAGGTACCTTCAGAGAGCAAAAGCACTCCGTATTGTTGTTGATGGTGGTAGTTTAAGCAATTTTACAATACAATTAGTATTGTAAGACTAAATGATTTTCAGTTGAAGGCCACCTCTCCTTCTGCACAATTTTATTTCTAAATGAGAGAAATATTTCTCTCATTTTATTAGCACATTTTAAGTCAAAAAAGTGAGCATTTGCTGCTTAGAACAATTCTCCACATTCAGCAAAACTAATATTTTCATTCAAACTTGTATTTCTGATGAAATCAATAACTTTAAAGTAAATACAAAAATCGTTCATTTTGAATTTTGGTAGTTTAACACAAAAGTTGATGCCTTTCATTTACTATAAGAACTCTAGATGAATCAAGGGAAAGAAAGAATCTCTGTTTCTGTCGTATAAAATTAATTTCTATGTATTTCCTCTGAAAGCCATGTTTGAAAACACAAAAAATATCACATCAAAATCTTTTCAAGAGTTCTTTTTTTTCCATAATTTTCTCCCAAAATGATGCATATTATAAAATCCTTGCCCCAATCACCTTAATTCAGAAATTTATTTCATATTTTGTTTCCCTGTCTGAATCATAAACCAAGAACAGAAACCAAGAGCTTAATTTGTATCAAGATACAAAATACTGAGGCAAGTTAAGATAGCTTAAAATTTTATTAGAACTAAAAACACTTGAGAAGAACAGATCAATGTGGTGGGAGTTGATTTTGTTTCATCTCTGTATTAAACATCAATTGCTTTATTAAGGAAATGTCAAACAATAATGCATACATAGCTTTAAAA